>JASAMX010007858.1:0-12387 GCA_030248175.1 Microlaimidae sp. YZB2_3 | reverse complement strand
GTTGTTCGTTCAGTTACGTATTGCTCCCTATAAACAAACTATCAATTTTATCACAATGTAACGTGTGTTAGTCGAGAATTGATCCAGTTACCTTCAGTATGCAAGACGTGGTTCTTCCCGTGCCAAAACCTCCAGTTATTTAAACAGGGAGTTTTTCAAAGCGGTTGGAAGGGCTTTACCGGTCCCGTGTTGTGGTGACTTGATGGCACAGTATAATTTCGCAACTGGGAAATTTTACATGACAGTATTAATCTATAATATTTGAATTTTCTTAAACTTGTAGTTTGATTAATTCATGGACTTTCAAAAAAAAAACACTAATTTAACTACGTACTCTCTAAACAGGGAAATAATAGTTTTAAAGTTATTAGTTCATTGTTTTTAAAAAAAGGAGGCGGTCAAGTAGTTCATTGTTTTTTGTAGTCATTATCCTTATACGGAAGTATAAAAATACAAAATAATAGTAAATATAGCTTTTTTATTAATAAAAAAGCTTTAGTAAGAAGCCGTTAATATTTTTGTACGTCCGTAAAATTATAAACTTGCTTCAAAAAAACCATGAAGTACTTTACCGCCTCCTTTTTCCAAAAACAATGAAGTAATAACTTTAAAACTATTATTTCTGTTTAGAGAGTAACGGCTTGACGCATTAATACACAAGTGTATTAGTTTAAGTCATAAAAACATTTTAATTGTTGAATATTTTAAGCAAAAGTAAATTGTTATTTTCAAAATTTTAATTTAAGTAAAGTAAAATTGGAAATTATTTGTAATAATTAAAATAAAAGTAAAAATAACAGTAAAAATTTTATTCAAATAAAAAAGTCATCGTAAGCCTCTACATTTCATTGTATTTTTAAGTAAAAGTAAAAATATATTAAAACTTATTCTAAAGTTTAACGGGTGAGGAAATAATATATATATATATTATTAAGCATATATATAAAAAAATTCATCCTTGAGAACTTTTGTTTTTTAAATATTAAAATAATTGTAACCGTTCCTATCCGACACAGGGAGGTTGCTGCTGATAAACAACGACTAGAAATGTTATAGTATATTACAAACATCGATTTTTATTTAGTTGATAGCGTCAAGACTAAACATTGTTGTAAATGTAAATCCGAGACCCCTTTATTGCAATATAAAGTTAAGGTTTGTTACCAGATTTTCTATCATTATTCTACAGACTACAGAAATATAAATTTAATAAAAGAAGTAACGAAGACTTATTCCATGACGAACAATTTAAAAAACAACCTCGACTTACCTTTACTAAAGGTTTACTTTAAAGGAGCACTATTACAAATCAAATTCCTATAACGCCCGAACCGGACTGCTCCTTTAATACTGAACCGATTCAGCTGAAATTTAAAAATGTTGTAGCCTTGTAGTTGGAGCACTATAAATACTAAAGTTGAGTTAGGTCAGGTTTGGTCCTAGAGGAGCAGTCCGTTTCGGGCGTTATAAGAATTTGATTTGTGAGCAGTGCTCCTCTAAATATATTGACAAAGTTTAGAAAAAGCTTAAAAAACAAAACTAAATAACGTAGATACCTATACCATGGCAAAATGAAACTAATTCATGTTGATTTTATACTGATTATTTACTATTTATGCCAGAGTAACGACGACATATTGTGATTACTACCTGAAAGCCATTTTGTATTCATCGCTGCGCCATATATATATATCATATTTCTAAATATATCCAAAGTGCTCATTTTTATATATGAAAAATATTCCGACTACTACGGATGACCTGTTCACGGTCTCGCAACAATCTCCCCCCGTTTTCATCGAATGAATTTTATTCATTTATTTATTTTTTATTTTATTTTATTTTATTAGAGACAGGAACATACATAAGCAAGTATACACCGCACTGCCCCCCCGTTTTATTGCCCCCCCCCCCCCGCCAAAAAATGAAAAAGTACCCTAAAAATATGACGCCATTTTTGACCTATGATGACGCCATCATCGCGAATTTTTTGCAGTTTTTAGCCTATTTCAATGTATTTTAAGCCATTTTAGACCTATTTTTTACCTTATTTTCGCTTTTTTTGTCCCTTTTTTCCCTTTTCCCTTCTTTTTTTTCTCCTTTTTTTCTTTTTTTTTCTTTCCCCCTGCTTGCCCCCGTTTTATTGCCCTCCCCGTTTCAAAAACGTTGCCCCCCCGTGCCCCCCATTTTGGAATTGCCTCCCCCCGTTTTAACCCCGGGGGGCAGTGCACAGGTCTGATATATATATATATATATATGTATATATATATATATATATATATATATATATATATGCGTAGCGGCGCAAAACCGACGCGAAGCGTCGATCGGGGGGTCTGGGGGGTGTTTTTTCCTCAGCCGCGGCCGGAGGCGAAAATTTATTATATATGCACTAAAAACTGCATAAAAATTGTCTTCGAATCGCTGGAGACAATTTCTTAAGCAGTTTTTAGTGCATATTTATAAACAACTTTGTCTCCGACGGTGGGGGAACACACCCCTCAACCCCCTGGCTAACGTTTCGCGTTGGCGTGATGCTGATACTATAGTAACAAACAAACTGTGTAGGAATTAATTAAAAAAATATTTAAATAGAAGTAACACTATGACCATTTAAATCCCTGGAGACAATTTTTAAGCAGTTTTTAGTGCATATATAATAAATTTTCGCCTCCGGCGGCTGGGGAGCCACCCCCCAGACTCCCCGACCAACGCTTCGCGTCGGTTTTGCGACGCTACGCATATATATATATATATATATATATATATATATATATATATATATATATATATATATATATATATATATATATATATATATATTTGTTACAATTAACCAAAACTAAATTCAAAAAAATAATTATATATATATATATTTGTTACAGTTAACCAAAACTAAATTCAAAACAAGAAGAAACTCTTTGCCAATTTTTTGTTTAACCATATTTTCTGGTTTTTTACAAAAGCAAAAATACACGCGCCCACGTACGCATTTTAGTCTAACCGACAATGCTTCTATTACATATTACTAAAAATGGGTTCGTAATTGTTAATAAATAACAAATTCCTACTTCTTATTTTCACATGAGGTTTAGAAAATGATATAAATATCCTACAGTGCAAATACAATTTTGCGGTAGAAAATCTGAAAGAAGCTTTTTTTGTAGTTTTTTTTTCGATTTTTTTGAAAACTAATTAATGTTCGGAAACAAAAAAAAAACGTGGAAACAAATTTTTTTTACTATAGCGTTCAAAGTTTATGTTTTGCAGACCAGTGTACGGTTAAAGGATTTATATTTCCTGCTTTATTAGTGGCTGTTTTTTCTTTCGTTTAGGTGCACCTGTTCAAAAACAAAATTTTAACTATAAAGAAAAATAAGTTTAGTTTATTTTACTTTATATAAGTAAAATAAGTTTAAATAAGTAAAAGAAGTTTAGTGCGCTATAGGGTAATGCATGTAATTTCGGCACTTTTTGGAAATTTTTAAAACCGTTTTTTGGCCATAACTTTTTTCAGCTTTGTTTGATCAAAAAGTTTTATATTACAAAGTTGTGTATTTTCTTATTCTGAACACACTGATATGCATAACAATCAACATCTACGTAAATTTCGTTTTATAAGGGACGATATCGAAAATAGCCACTTTGGAAAATTCGTTTGGTGCATTTAATTTCGGCACTTTTTTCTTTAGGCAATAACTTTCTTGTTTTTAGGTCAATATTAATGTTTAATGGGTTATTTGAAAGTTGACTGCTACATTTACTGCATATTGGTCATTTTTACTCTAATTTGTTTTTATCTGAGTGAAAAATTGAAAACTAGATTAAAGTGCCGAAATTAAATGCATTTTCGAAAGTGCCGAAATTAAATGCACCTTTTGCCCTTTTTCTTCAAGAAGTTACTACAGCCAACAAAAAAATTGGTAGATGATGTTATGCCCTTTTTTTGCCCATTAATCTAGTTTCTAACGAGCTATCAATCACTTCTCAATTCAAATTCGGGATCAAGTTATGAAAAGATATGTAATCAAAACTTGAAAAAGTGCCGAAATTAAATGCATGACCCTATTTCGTCGTTTTAAATTCGTAATGGTCAAAAATTAATAATATTTTTAAAAAAATAGGTGTACATAGGCAGGAAAGTATGGGCTAAATTAAAATTCAGCAACACCATGCAGGTTTTCACAAAATATTTACCGAAATATTTCAGCAATAATAGGCAGGTTTTACGGAATATTCCACAGGGGTGCAGTGCGGTGTATACTTGCTTATGTATGTTCCTGTCTCTGGACAAAAATAAAATAAAATAAAAAATAAATAAATGAATAAAATTCATTCTATGAAAAATATTGTTGCGAAACCGAAAAAGGTCATCCGGAGAAGTCGGAACTTATTTTTCACTCTCTAAAACTGAGCACGGTTTTGGATTCGTTAGGAAATATGCTAATACTACTGTGGCGCAGCGATGAATACAAAATGGCTTTCAGGTAGTAATCACAATATGTCGTCGTTACTCTGGCATAAATAGTAATAATTAGTATAAAATCAACATGAATTAGTTTCATTTTGTCATGGTATAGGTATCGACGTTATTTAGTTTTGTTTTTAAGCTTTTTCTAAACTTTGTCAATATATTTAGAGGAGCACTGTCACAAATCAAATTCCTATAACGCCCGAACCGGACTGCTCCTTTAATACCAAACCTACCTAACTCAACTTTAGTATTTAGAGTGCTCCACTACAAGGCTACAACATTTTTAAATTTCAGCTGAATCGGTTCAGTATTAAAGGAGCAGTCCGGTTCGGGCGTTATAGGAATTTGATTTGTGACAGTGCTCCTTTAAAGTAAACCTTTAGTAAAGGTAAGTCGAGGTTGTTTTTTAAATTGTTCGTCATGGAATAAGTCTTCGTTACTTCTTTTATTAAATTTATATTTCTGTAGTCTGTAGAATAATGATAGAAAATCTGGTAAAAACCTTAACTTTATATTGCAATAAAGGGGTCTCGGATTTACATTTACAACAATGTTTAGTCTTGACGCTATCAACTAAATAAAAATCGATGTTTGTAATATACTATAACATTTCTAGTCATTGTTTATCAATAGCAACCTCCCTGTGTCGGATAGAACGGTTACAATTATTTTAATATTTAAAAAACAAAAGTTCTCAAGGATGAATTTTTTTATATATATGCTTAATAATATATATATATATATTTCCTCACCCGTTAAACTTTAGAATAAGTTTTAATATATTTTTACTTTTACTTAAAAATACAATGAAATGTAGGGCTTACTATGACTTTTTTATTTGAATAAAATTTTGACCGTTATTTTTACTTTTATTTTAATTATTACAAATAATTTCTATTTTTACTTTACTTAAATTAAAATTTTGAAAATAACAATTTACTTTTGCTTAAAATATTCAACAATTAAAATGTTTTTAAGACTTAAACTAATACAATTGTGTATTAATGCGTAAAGACGTTATACCTAGTTAAAGTTAGTCTTCATTGTTTTTGAAAAAGGAGGCGGTAAAGTACTTCTGGTTTTTTGAAGCAGTTATTTTACACAGGACAAAAATATTTTAAGTTCTTACTAAAGCTTTTTTATTAATAAAAAAGCTATATTTACTATTATTTTGTATTTTTATACTTCCGTATAAGTATAAACTCACTACAAAAAACAATGAACTACTTTACCGCCTCCTTTTTTTAAAAACAATGAACTAATAACTTTAAAACTATTATTTCTGTTTAGAGAGTACGTAGTTAAATTAGTGGTTTTTTTTGAAAGTCCATGAATTAATCAAACTACACGTTTAAGAAAATTCAAATATTATAGATTAATACTGTCATGTAAAATTTCCCAGTTGCGAAATTATACTGTGCCATCAAGTCACCACAACACGGGACCGGTAAGCCCTTCCAACCGCTTTGAAAACTCCACTGTTTAAAATAACTGGAGGTTGTGGCACAGTGGAAGAACCACGTCTTGCATACTGAAGGTAACTGGATCAATTCTCGACTAACACACGTTACATTGTGATAAAATTGATAGTTTGTTTATAGGGTCATATTTAGTATTTGGTTGTTCTGTTGTATATCACATGTGACATGGGTCTTGCTTTACTTTAGACGAAATAAACAAATACACTTGAAACTCACTGAATTCTGTGAGAAAAAGTTAAACTTAGTTGTGATTTTATGCGCGCAGTGAAAAGCACCCTATACTTTTCCAGGAAATATTGTTTTAAAGAGCTGCAATCAGCAGACTTCACTTTCATGAAACAAGATGGGTTATACTATAGAACAAAATGTTGCAGTTGTTGCCCTGTGGCAGAATGCCTGTCTTTCTTAAAGAAGAACAATAGATCAAGTCCGATGATCAAATATAAACTTAGACTGTCACTAAACGGAAGACTTTTGGTATTTGCAACTAAGCTATCATTCAAACGTGATAATGAAAAATCCATGATTATTGTTCCACATATCAAGTTCTAAAATTTGTTTTAAACCCCTGTCGGGGCCAATTAAAGTTTCTGAACCTCGAGAATAAAAATGGTAATTAAATTAAATATGTCTTTTGGCTTCAAGTTACTAATTAATCTTTTAAAATTACAGAAGTCACCATTGATATTTACGTTCGACAAACAGACTTTCCCCTTTTATTTATCAATTACTATTATAAAATACTTAACAATAAAAAAATAAAACGAAAATCTTTAATCTATTCAGTAATAGCAAGAATACATAACAAAGAATGTATCATTTTAGTATAAAATTCGTCCGTTACGTGCATCGCTTTGACATAAATTTGACGCCAAGGCGGTCAAATTTGAATCCCCTGGGGGTCAAACTTAACGCCCGGGGATCAAATATAACGCCTGGAGAATCATATTTAATCCCGAATCCCGGGGGTTAAATTTTTGTTAAAGCGATGCACGTTGTTATGTATTTTGATAATATACATGTGTTTTTTTGGCATTCTTCAAGAACAACCTACTTTAGAGGTTAACGGAAAGAAAATACAACATGGACTACTTTAAACATGGACGAATTACTAGTTTAAAACCGTTAGTTTTCAAAAACAACCCATTAAATTAATATAGTTTTTTTAATAAATCTTAGAAAAAGTGATAAATTAAAAAAATTATCATGATAAAACTCATAAACAACCTGAATCCTGGACTATAGACCTTAGTTTTGCTAATCAACCTAACCAAAACCTCAAAATCAAACAAAACATTAAATTTAGCTTGATTTTAAGGCTGTGCTTAGGTTGCTTAGGGAAATTAATATTTAAAGTTGACGAGAAATGTTATTTGTGAGTTTTATGACGATACTTTACTTGAAACATAACGGTTTTAAACAATCCATCTTTCCAGTCACCACTTGAGTGGGTTGTTCTTAAAGAATGCCGTTTTTTATTTGTTTACGTATCTGTTTTCTATTGATATCAGTTTAAAATAAAAAAAACTAACGGTTGTTTGAGTAATGAGTGAACTAATAATGAGTGAACACTAATGAGTGAACTAAGGAACACTATCTGAGTAATAAGTGAAGTTTTAACAGGTTTCTATAATATGTTCTTGTGTTTTTATTTTCTGACCAACTTTACAACTCCAACTTAATCCTCTTTTTTTAATTTCTGGATGGATTGTGTTTTTAAACACGTATGTATTTCAAATTGTTTTTTTGTTACTGTAACATAATTTACAACATTAGTAAAAAGAAAATAATAAAATAATATTTCATGAAATTCTATTATTTATTATATGTTTAAGAATTCTTATTTTATGAATCATTTTATATGTCTTTATAAAATAATTTTCCACAGTGTGTCTCATCAAGACATTTAAAAACTTGCACGTTATTTTGGTCCAAGTATTTCGAATGATTTATTACTTTGAGACATTTAAAATTCATTTTCTCTAGCATCAATTGGCTTTTAAATGAAGTTGCCTGTGTAAAAATTCCATTGCAACCTGTAAAGAAAAAATAGTATAAATTTATAAAACTATTTCTTATATTTAAATTATTATTCGGCAATTATAACTTTTTTACTCTAGCCTTATTGCTTCATAACAATAGAAAAGGAAAAAACGTGGATTTTTTCCTGGCCAATGGTTAGAGAGAAAATTCGATTGGATTAGACTAGGCGAATAAAATAGAATATATAAAACAATATGCTGACGGAAGTCTTTTTCGAATGTTTAATTGTCATTTTTTGACTATTTATATAAAAAAACTGTATCTCGAATGCTATGTAGAAAACAACCATGTGAAATATGGCGAATTTGTGTTTGTTAAAAATTATTGGATTTAGATACGTAAAAGACACATGTACTAAGTAGTCAAAATTTGGAATCTAAAAACCATAATTTTTGAGATCAAAGAAGCAAAAATCACCTTTAAAGCACCAGGAAAAAAGCAAAAAGAGCAAGAGACAAAAAAGGCGTTATCTTCGTGCTTGCCATTCAAGAGAAACAAAACGGGGTTTAAAGGCTGGTTCATACTTAGGACAAAAAGTCCTTAGGACAAAGTCCTAAGAACAAAAGTCCTTGGACTTCGTCCAAAGAACAAAAACAGCGTCAAAACGTCCTTTGGATTTCGTCCAAAGGACAACGTGTTCATACTTTTTGTCCTTTGCACTTTTCCCTTTGGACTTTGTCTTTTGAACCTTGTCCAAAGGACAAATTTCAAGTACCATTCATACTTCGTCCAAAGGAAAAAGTCCAAAGGACGTTTTGGCTTGTCCAAAGGGCGATTTAGAATAAAAATTAGTTTATTGCACATGTTAAAATAATTAACACTAATTTGCAATATATAAACTTCAAAAGTTCATCATATCAAAATTTCTAATAAACAATAAAATACATTAATACAATATAAAAAATCACACTAATTATCAGTTAAGACTTTCGAAATTTTTTTTCTAAACTTGTCCTTTGGACTTTGTTCAAAGGAAGTTTTGTCACTAGTATGAACCACCCTTAAGAGCCCGAAACCAAGACAGAGAGACCACAGCTTGAACAGCTCTGCAGCAGCATGTGGCACTTTCGCGCCACTTCGGATTAAACGCATAAACTCAATAATTTAATGAACCACACCTTTATGAATGTAAACTCTATGTAAACTTTGTTTGTTTCCGTTCATTTAAAAAAATCACTTGCAAAAATTATTAATTTTTATGAGAAAAATAAAAAGAAAGCACTCGACAAACCTAGATGTTTTGCTTCTTTAAGTCCTATTTCACAGAGTTTAAAGCCAATTGCTTTTCGACAATAGTTGGGGTTCGTGCAGAGTATTATTCCTTTGCATATCTATAACAATATCAATTGAAAAATCTTTTATGAATAAAAAAAGGCAATTTGCGTATTTTGTGCTAATGCGTAATGCGTACTTCCCATTTCACAACACCAAATTAAACTTTCATTTAAAGTTTCAGCTTTTATTTGGTTTCTACTAATTTAGAAACTTTAATTTTCAAAACAAGGCGTTAGGCATATAGTTTTTTCTTAGTCTTAATTTTTATTGCGGTTAAACGTTGGAAATAGATGCGGATTACAATAATTTTGTTAATATTAAAAAAAAACTTTGGATTTGCCTAACATTTAACCAAGTTGATTATTTTAAAGAATTAATTATTTACTTAACTTTAAGAAATTTTAACCAAAAAAAACAATAATTTTAAAATTTTAAACTTTGGACAAA
Organism: Microlaimidae sp. YZB2_3; assembly: GCA_030248175.1. Taxonomy (NCBI): domain Eukaryota; kingdom Metazoa; phylum Nematoda; class Chromadorea; order Desmodorida; family Microlaimidae; species Microlaimidae sp. YZB2_3. The sequence continues at coordinate 2,667 of JASAMX010007858.1, read as the reverse complement.
AACCGATAAAAATCCCAAAATAAAGCCTGGATACATACGTACATACTTTAACAAATAGGTTCTAATGAAGATTTTGCACACGAAACTCGTTGGTGAGATACATTTTGTCTCAAAGTTTTTACCCAAAAAATTATTTTTTGCAGAGTTAACTTTCCATTAGAATAGCTTATACTTAAAGCCGGCCAGGCCGTAATTTTGGCAACCGGATTTTATTTTTTCCACGCTTAAAATTATAAAATGAATTGCGTATGGCTGAATAAAACGTCAAATCATCTATCCATTCCAGCCATACGCAATTCATTTCATGACTTTGCGCATGGCGAAAAGAACAGTTGGTGGCCTAAATTAGGGCTAATTGAATTTAAGTCAGTTATCCCAACATTAAAATATTAAACATAATGTAAAAAATGTAAATTGAAAATTCTATTTGTACTTGGTTTCCCTCTTTTAACACAGGAGAAAGGCCACTTTCTAAAAGAGCAAGAAATCGTTGAACGTAAAATACGTTATAAGGCACACTGAAAATATTATTAAATAGCACCATATCAGTTATAATTATGGGAAAAACAGAGCAAAATATTTTTTTCGTGGTCAAAGAAGAGTACATTCATAAATCGATTAAAGACTTTCGTGTCACCTTTTCTAACACAATATTTCGTTTTTTAATTGGCGTGAGGGTTTTTCATTTTGGTTTATTGATATGACATTAAATTTGTTTCTATATATTTTTGAATGAAAAATAAAAAAAGACGATAACTGAATTAAGTTTTAATTTCCAGCCTCATTGCGTCACTTAATAGCGTGCTAGACTTAAGGCTGGTTCATACTTTTGTAAAAACTCCTTTGGACAAAGTCCAAAGGACGTTTTTACATACGTTTATATGCTGTGTTTGTCCTTTGGACTTTGTCCAAAGTACGTTTTTACATAAGTATGAACCAGCCTTTACACCATCATTTATTGATTTTATATCATCGTTCGTTTTTTAAAACATTAATACAACGGGACAACAAAGGAGTATTATATAATTTTTTTAAACTTTTTATAGTAAAGTAATAATAAAGCGTTTTAAATCAAAGTAGGACCCATTAATAGTAATAATAGTAATAGCAATAATATTAATAAATAGTAAAAATAGTAATAGATTGTAATAGTAATAGTAATAATAGTAATAGAAATAATAGTAATAGTAATAGTAATAGTAATAGTAATAACAGTAATAATAGTAAAAGTAATAATAATAAAAATAATAATAATAAGAGTAAGTAGTAAGTAAGTAATAGTAATAATAACGCGGATTAAATTAAAGGAACGCCCATTGGGCCCTTCTCTGCCCTACCATTTTCACTTAGATTTTTATAGGTGAACGTCTACTTTCTAAATATGTTTAATTTAATTTAATTTAAATTAATATCTTTAGCGAAATAAACATTATCTTATCTTTTTAAAAATCAGAATCGCAAACATAAATAAATTGTTAAAGTAATTTATTTTTGAGCGGTTTAAATATTCCATATCATTTATCCAAACGTTATTATTACTAATATTGCTATTACCATTATTATACTATTACTTTTACTATTTCTAAGCGGGCCCAATGGGCGTTCCTTTAATTTAATCCGCGTTATTATTACTATTACTTACTTACTACTTACTCTTATTATTATTATTTTTATTATTATTACTTTTACTATTATTACTGTTATTACTATTACTATTACTATTACTATTACTATTTATTTCTATTATTCATTACTATTATTACTATTACTATTACAATCTATTACTATTTTTACTATTTATTAATATTATTGCTATTACTATTATTTCACTATTAATGGGTCCTACTTTGATTTAAAACGCTTTATTATTACTTTACTATAAAAAGTTTAAAAAAATTATATAATACTCCTTTGTTGTCCCGTTGTATTAATGTTTAAAAAAGAGACGAACAATGATATAAAATCAATAAATGAGCCTCTCGGATTTTGGGGGGGGGGTATAGGGGGGGTCAAATTTTGGGTGTCCAGCAGAGACCCAAATTTTGAGGGGGGGTGTATCCAATATTTCCGCGCTGCCTTAAAATGAGCTTAAAACGCGTAAAAAAACGTAAAACAAGCTTATAAATGCTTTAAAACTGTGTAAGATTAAAATAAGACCTTATTGCAACTTATAAATTTTATTTTTTTAATTCTTTTAATAATAATGTGCAATGGCGCAGTCAGGATTTCATTTCAGAGCGTGGGGTCGGGGGAAGAAAAAGTGTTGTCAACGCGGCGCGAAGGGGCGCTTGTGCCGCGTAGCGGCGCCAGCCGACGCGAAGCGTCAGCCGGGGGGTCTGGGGGGTGTCCCCCCACCCGCGGGAGGCGAAAATTTTTTAAAATATATACTAAAAACGGCTTAAAAAGCGTCTCCTGGTGATCGCGTGAACATACGTTTTAGGTTTGTTTGCTTACCTAATTTCTTCATACTTTTCTGTGGTCGTAAAAATTCAGTCAGGGGGGTTCGGGGGGAACAATGCCCCCCGAGGAGAGGATTCTAATTTGAGGCGCTAAAATACACTAGAAATTTTAATTCCAAAAGATACTAATTACAAAATTTAAGGTTTTTTATAGCTATACTATACATTTATAACATGTGTTTAAAACGTTAAAAAAAGGATAAGAGCA
>JASAMX010007855.1:15000-78143 GCA_030248175.1 Microlaimidae sp. YZB2_3 | reverse complement strand
ACCGAAACAAAGTTATTTTAAATCATTGATTCAAGTTTTTTAGCATTATTATAGAATTTTATACACCAAAATAGGGTTTTAATCAAATGCATAGTCAGAAAGGGGGGTTGAGGAGTGGCAACAGGCAACTCCTTCCCCCTTTTGGGCCGGCGGAAGTAAAAATTTGGAGGTTTGGGTTCAGAGGGGAAAAATTTTGAAAATTTTCTCGTGCTTCGCTCCGCTCAGCGGTCGACACTTATTTATCTTTTTATAGCTATTTAGTTATGTTTTTGATAAATATCAATGACAATTTTTGAAAATTTTGTCGCGCGATTTTTAATGTTATACGTTTTTAAAGCTAAAGTTTTTTGCATTTAACATAAAAAACGCTTCAAATCTAAGCAAAAACGTCTATCTCCGCGCGAAGCGCGAAAATTTTTACCCCCTTTTATTGTCTTTTTAACGGTATTTTAAAAATTGTAGCACAACCCCCCTTTTCAAAAAATTTATATGGGGTACGGTACAAACCCCCCTATGCTCATGTATGTGAGCATGCTACCTCCCCCTCCTTCTGAGTAATTACCCCATTGCATAAGCACACATATTTCAGATTTGCAATAAATTTAATTGTTGGAAGTCAAGCAAAGTACCTACTTTTAAAATCCCTTAACGTGCACAGGGGTAGTGACATTGGTGAGCAGCCTCCCGGTTTTTTATTTGACTGTACTCCAAAAATACTCCATTTTTAGCGTTTTTATAACGGGTGCTTCCAAATTTTAGGGTAGGGGTGTCGGCAGTTTTGAGATTTGGGGACCACCTCTTCCCGCCCGCTTATGGGTAATAGTAATAGATTGGGTATAAATTTTTTGAACCTGCCTTCGCTTGAGCACTTTTAAGGCAAAGTAGCCTCTTTTGTGCATCAACAGTTTATATTAGGGCTAAAAACTCAAATTAATGATTCAAAACAACAATTTAGTTTGCAAGTCTGAGCCCCCTCTAAATTTTAAGTTGGTCTACCCTGGATTGACATCGCCCCCCCCCCTTAAAAACCAAGGGAGCAGCGCGGTACGAATGCGGACCCTTTCCTCCTGGACCTTTTGACCCGTGGTGGCCACTCCCATAGCTTCCCGTTTGATGTTCACCTATGAAAACAGGAATCAAAGTTCACGAAACAACTTTTATCAATCAAAGTGTTTTGGATGTTTAAGGGGGAAATGATATTAAATATAATATAACTTTCATTGTGTTTGTGTAAAAAAGTAAAATATTATTGTGTATTTTTAGAGGGTTGGAATATATTAGACTGCTGCTAGATTTGATTCTAAAGGATTCTCTAAGTGGAGAAAAAACGGAAAATATGGTGCCTTTTTTTCGAATTGCTTACGAAAAGACCCTTAAGAAATTCCACGGTTTTATGCCAAGAAAAATTTTTGGAGTAAGTTTTAAAAATAAGTAAGAGCATCGCTGAAAATGGGGGAGTTGGCTAGCTAATGTGGGGTCTACTTACCTCCCCCGGGACGTACCCAGGGTTTCTTTTTTTAATGGGGGGGGGGGCGGATTTCCGTACAAAAAAAAATTTAGGGGGGGGCGAGGCAGAGCGCCAATAGATATTTTTTTTGGGGGGAGAGCCCCTCATAATTTCTGAAAACGTTAAAAAAGTAGGTCCAAACGAGATAAAGCTTTATAATACATTGTTTTTAGCATAATAACGTATTATTTAATGTTTTTAGCAGTAAAAACATGTTTTCTTAGTTAAAAATTACATTAGCAGACATCGGCAGAGCCGTAGATGTTTTTGGTCGGGTCCGCTAGGGGGGGCGAAGGCCAAAATTTTTTAGGGGTGGGGGTCCATAGGGGTTCGTACCCCCTGGCTTTTTAGGGGGGGTCGTCCCCGGGTGCGAGATTTCAAATTTAGGGGTTGGGGGGGCATAGGTGGGCAGCCTCTCGGATTTTGGGGGGGGGTATAGGGGGGTCAAATTTTAGGGGGGGTGTCCAGCAAGACCCAAATTTTGAGGGGGGTGTACCCAATATTTCCGCGCTGCCTTAAAATGAGCTTAAAACGCGTAAAAAAACGTAAAACAAGCTTATAAATGCTTTAAAACTGTGTAAGATTAAAATAAGACCTTATTGCAACTTATAAATTTTATTTTTTTAATTCTTTTAATAATAATGTGCAAGGGCGCAGTCAGGATTTCATTTCAGGGGCGTCGGTCTGGGGGGGGAAAGAAAAAGTGTTGTCAAAGCGGCGCGAAGCGCCGCCGCCTGCGCCGCGTAGCGACGCCAGCCGACGCGAAGCGTCGGCCGGGGGGTCTCTGGGGGGTGTCCCCCCAGCCGCCGGAGGCGAAAATTTTTTAAAATATATACTAAAAACGGCTTAAAAATCGTCTCCTGGTGATCGCGTGAACATACATTTTACTTTTGTTTTTTTACCTAATTTCTACATAATTTTCTGTGATCTTAAAAATTCAGTCAGGGGGGGTTCGGGGGGAACAATGCCCCCTGGAGGAGAAAATTTATAATTTGAGGCGCTAAAATACACTAGAAATTTTAATTCCAAATGATACTAATTACAAAATTTAAGGTTTTTTATAGCTATACTATACATTTATAACATGTGTTTAAAACGTTAAAAAAAGGATAATAGTGTTTATAGTAGTTTTATTAAACATGTATGCCTAACTACTGAATGGGATAATCGAATTTCAATTGAAAAACTAAGATAAATTGCCAATTTAAACTGGCCGCGTAGCGGGGAAATTTAAACTGCCCACGTAGCGGGGGAATTTAAAGGTAATAAAAGGTAATGAACGGGGAAATAAGGTAATAAACACTCCGCGCGAAGCGCGGAAAAATTTTTTAGTCCTTTTATAACACTTAAAAATTTTTCTTGGGGAGGCGAATTTGGGGGGGGGGGTGTCCCCGACTACCCCAAATTTAAGGGGGGGTGTCAGCAAAATCCGAAATTGTGGGGGGGGTATAACCCCCCCCCAACCCCCCCCCTGCCCACCTATGGGGGGCGGTCAGGAGGGTCCAATTTTTTAACAAAATTTTTTTAACTCAATAATTTAAGTGTTTTAGGTTTAATATTGAATTTTATGTACTAAATAAAACCGCCTATTTAGGCCTAAAAATGTATTTAAACACTATTTAACTGAAAAACTGTGTTTTTGACATTAAATAAAAAACTATACTTGTAAATTGGTTGGGAGAGGGGAGGGGGGGTCAGCTTCGCTAAGGGGGGGGGGGGGTCAGGCCGGACCGCTCTCGAGCTTTGGGGGGAGGGGGGGCTCCTAGATTTTTTCTAGGGGGGTCCAAAATTTTGGCTCTAGGGGGTGTTCCCCCCCCCCCGAAAACATCTATGGGCTGAGCCTGGATTTCACAAAAAATGGATTTAGAGATCTTTAAGACCCCTGGCTACTCCCACACTGTAAACCAAATCAAATGCGTAGGCTCTTCATGTTTTTTAGGGTAACTATATGAAAAAAAACCAAGCCAGCTATTGTTGTAGGCTGCTGGAAATTTTAGGAGGGGGAAAGGTATATATACAAATCAACCAAATATAATTCTTTGTTTTGCTTGATGTATAGTACTTATTGTTTATTAAAATTATTGTGCTTTTTTCAATAACATTAAGCAAGATAAATGGTAAGAAATATTCAAACGCATAGTATGGAATTTGACTGCTGAGCGAAGCTAAGCGGAATTTTTTTTTTGATTTTTGGGCGTTAATTGTAGTACCAAAACTATTTTTATTTAGAGCTTGGCCTTCATCCCCTAAAATTTCTAATTTTTTACCTCTAACTCCACCCCCCCCCCCTAGAATTTAAAATTTGCCCACCTCAAGAAAATTTCAAGTGTTTACTATTTTGATAAAAACCTGACCAGTACAAACCTTTACACACTTTACCTAACAAAATTACGAATCACAAACGGCGCCAACGTACCTAGCCTGAAAAATAGCCTTCTTAACCGCAGTCTCCTTCTTTGCTCCCCCCGTTTTAATACCCACCGCCTGAAAATAAAAAATGTACTAAAATAATATGCGCCCTATTTTTGATCTAGTTTTGCAATTTTTTTTAGTTTTTGGCATAAATTTAAGCTATGTTATTTTAACACAATTTAAGCTATGTTAGGCCTACTTTTACTTAAATTTCGCTTTTTCGTCTCTTTTTTTCTCCTTTTTCTTACTTTGTTTCTCTTTCTTGGCCCACCGTCAATTTTAAAAATATTTTATGAAGATTTAAATTCATATTGTCTTGTCATTTTAACGAGGATTTATATCTATTAATGTGTTTTGCAGATAATGGTGCATGCGACCCCGTGGCGAAGAGACTTAATCGTAATGCTGGCGGAGGGCGAGGAGGGTTGGGAGGAGGAGGTGATTGCGGATCTAACTTCCTACATGGACAGAATGAACGCAGCCGTAGACTCTCTGGTGCAATTGTACCTGGCGGTGGGACTGGAGAAAACCCCTCCGATTACTAACAAAGAGGCTAGCGGCTCTTCTTGATTAGGTGCGATTGGATCGGAGGATTATATAATGGCGATTGGAATAAATCTGATTAACCCGCTAGGAACTACTCTTGATTTTCATTGGGTCCGATTGAGTGCCGTTAGATACTGATTGGCCGCTAGCTGCTCCTCTTGATTGGTTGATTGTGATTGGATCTTTTCTTTGCCGATCGCATTGGGGTCTGCTGCTGGGTCTTGGGTTATTGTAATTATAATTAATATGCGGTAGTGATTCGTGCCTATAACTGCGTGTGCCTGTAATTGACGGTGAAATTACCGCTGGATTTAATGTTTACTTAATCTAAACTTTATTGGTTTAATCGGCTCTGGGAGCTTAAAAATAGCAAAATGCGCGACATAGGTGACAAAAAGTTTAATTTAGATTTTTAATCTAAATGTTTCGAAAACTCGGGAACTTTTTTCTACGTTTTGACACAAAAAAGTTTTGCGAAACTGAGGGGGATCAACGGCCAAAAATTTGAGAAGGGGTAAATCTTTCGCTTCCTAGTGGAAGGAGGGTTTGGTTACTACTACTTAATATACTTCTTTTTAATATTATACAATTAATAAAACTACATTAAATTACTTTTCAAACTTGATGTTTAAGATCAAATGAGTGTTATAAAAAAGTCAGAAAGTTGACTTAAAATCGGATTTTTTATTTATTAGTTTTATGAAACCATTTTTTTAACGATATACGGGTACATAAAATGCACACCAGGAACAAAATGATGGCTAAAAAAGCGCTTTTCGGGATTGTAAACGCCTTCCCTCTTAATCCAAATCTAACTCCTTCTATTGGACCAATTTATTCTTGTATGGTGTTTACTACCTATTGGTTTTTTGTTACTTTATATTATAAAATATTAATAAAAAAAGTTATTATTGAAAGTTGGTATGTATGCCCCAATATCAAAACGCTTAGTGTCTATGGCGTACGTAGTGCGTACCAAAAAATAAATGCGCCAGTAATTAGCGCAGTTCTATGTAAATATTTGAATTTAGTCGACATGTTTTAAAGGCGTGCAAAAAGTTTGAGCGTTTATTTAATGTATATCTCTCCAAAGAAAATCCGGATGTACAAATATTGTTGTGTAGTTCCTTAAAAATCCCTTGTGGGGATTAGGGTGTTCTGGGCTAAAACGTTATCTTAAGATATAAAAAAATTTGTAACCACAGGCTGATAAAAAACAAAAAAAAACCGCTCGAACCTCATTTATTTCAATGGCGAGATGTATTTATTATAAATAATTGTGAACACTCAAATTTTGTCTCGGATGCAGGTTTTTTGTAGTTTAGTTTTCTGTATATTCTATTGACTTTTTCGGTACATTTTGTTTTGTTTTTGTTTTTGGACTTTTGATTCTGCTTAGAAACGGAAAGATCAATGTACACAGGGTTGTGCTGTACAACCACAGGCGAAAAAACTCCGCGTTTTTCAGTACCTATATAAAAATATAGTATACCTCATACTGGTGCTTGTAAAAAAGGGCGTCCCGTCCGCGGAAAACCCCCATTTTTAGCATTTTTAATACTGAAAGTTAAGACCACCAAAATTTGGGAGTGATGCTCGTGCGGCCCCCTCCCCCAATTTTAGAAAATTAACACAACAATGTCTTCAAAATAATTTTTAAGTACGTCGCTAAATACTTAATTTTGTCTTCAAAATGAGGTGGGGTTTTTTTTGTTTAGAAAAAAAAGGAATAGCAATAGTTAATGTATAATTGTAGGATAAAAAGTTTTTTTTTTTTTTTTTTTTTTTTTTTTTTTTTTTATAGAAAGAAAAAAAAAAAAAATAATTCTCATTTTCCTCGTTCGGTGGTTGTCGTCTGCCGTGAAGGGGGAATATTGTTGTAAAGTAAGAAGAAAATCTCCTGGCTGGCGGAAAGGGCAAAGGGAAAGGCAGGCCCCCCGCCCCCCAGCGCGAACGCCAAACCAACGAATGGAGGCAAGGGGTTGGGGAAAAAACCGGGGAAGCAGGGGGGGGGGGGGAAAAGGAAGGCGCCCCCCCTAAAAAATTTTTTAAAGTATTTTTATGATTTTCTTTTTTGCTTTGTGTTTTAACTGTATTAGAAGAGCAATATTTCAACTTAAAATACCTATTTAAGACAAAGTGTAATTATGTTTGATAAAAACTATTCAAAAAAAAAAAATAAAAAAGGGGGGAAAAAAGGGTACCCCCGCAATCTTAATTTTGTCTTCAAAATGAATGTTTCAAGTAACAAAAAGCGTAAAAACGCAATAAAAAGTGTTTTTGACATAAATTTAGCGTTTTGTAGCTATTTTTTGTCAAGATAGAAAAACCATTTGAGTAAAATGCACACAAAAACGATACGATAAGAGTAAAATCAAATGCGTTTGTCGAATTTTACCTCCCCCCCTCCCTCGTTCCCTCTTAAATCTGTGTTTAACGTCTTCCCTTATTTCGGACTAATTAATATGTCATTGTATGCTCCTTCCTTTATGCATGCACACAGTATGATCTTTCTGGGCGTAGGAGTAGAATATTTTGTTTTGTTATTTAATAAAATTTAATTGCTTTTAGTGTGTTTGATGCTATAGTCTGTACAAAAATGATGTGGACTAGAAAATTTCTTTAGGTGAACATATCTCACTAACGGTATCGAGGATTTATACGAAAAAAATTTAAGTGTATAGAGTTTAATATTTTACCTCTTCTTATCGTATAAATAAACTTTTTGGTAGTAAAATTTATAGTGAGGTTTATAAGTTTTTTTTAGTTCACATTATTGTTGTATATACAACAAACGTTAGTTAAATTTAAATCGCCTTTACCAAGTTGGTGTATTTAAAAACCTCACCACCAAAAGTTTTATCATATTCTGTATAAATTTTGATTACATTGTACGTGTTAAAAGCTATTGAAGAAAACATGGTTACCAAAATTAGTTAGGAAAGAAAATTTTCACTTATTGAACGTAGTGATACATTTCCTAGAATTGTCAATAAAAATTACATTATTTTGGTTGAATTGCTTTGTTTTTAGCCTTTATTTAATTAATGGTCTGTAAACTACGTCTTGCGGTGGACATAAGATGCAACGAAGTACCAAAATACAGTTTTACTATTAGCAGCAGTTAAGGTGTTTTTCATTTGCGAATAAAACAGCGCTTTTTTACTCTTAAAATGAAAAGAATAGTTAAAATAAAAAGATTGTACAAAAAATATAGCGAATTGTTTATTAAATTTTGCAAGCCAGACAGTCTGATTAAGGTGTACCGTGTACCTTAAAAAAATTGCAAATAGGCATATTTGTAATAAAACAGTTTATTGTAACGTTTTATTTTTTTTGTGTTTTTGGAGTTTTGAAGACTCTCATGTGGATTTGACGTATCGTTTTGAAGCTAATACGAAAATATTATTATCAGAATTTTTTAGGCTATTTTTGTTATAATTTTAAATTTGAAATTTTGGAAATATTTGAGAACTAAATGTTTTTAAGGAATAAAACAACACCCGCGCCAAATATTTTTTTACATATTATTCGTTTTATAGCAGTGTATTGTGCTGATTTAAAAATAAATGCATTAATAATTTTTATGGCGCAAGGCATCTTTAGTGAGCATAAGAGCCAACAAAAAAATTAGTGGCCTACAAATAACGGCCTGTTCTTCTGGTGTAAAACTTTTGCAAATGTGTAGTTGCGTATGCTCACTTCATTAGTGCAGTTACTCTGAAGTCTTCTTTTTTTATTTGATTTTGGTAATTTTTTGTAGCAATGTGAACCCGATGTCTGTAATACTGTAACTCTGTGATTAAATGTAATATAAGAATTATTGCCAAGCAGATGTCTTAAATTGATAAAGGAAGGTGTTGAATTTAAATAATCTTGTTTTATTTTTTTATCAGCCCGCCCGGCATAACATATTTTAATTTTATTTCCAAATTAAAATTTCTAAATAAAAAATCACCGTTATTCTTTAGATTAATTTAAATACCTACATAGTGCTAAAACTAACCAAATTAAAACTTAAGCTTCTTTTAATAAATAACTTAATTTTATGTGTACTAGCCCTCCCATTTTTAACCCGTTCCCGTGATGACCTTTTCCCCCGTTACAACAGTCAAACCTTCGTACGACGAAGGTGAAACCTTTGCTCAGCGTGGTGGGTATTTTCGTATGACAAATGTCATACGCAAATCTTACCGCGGTAAACTCTACGCATGACCTAGGTCGTACTTCCGTCATACATAATTTTTTGTGCGCGAATAGTGCCTAGTGAGGGAGAAAATTGAAATAGTTAAAGCTGTACGGTAGCAATGTGCAAATTTTTGCAACATAAAATATCCTACGTATTACACTGTATTCGTGAGAAATATCTGCATATTGCTACCGTATAGCTTCAACCATTTCTCAATTCGCTCGTTCACTGAGCACTACTTGCGCAAAAAAATTATGTATAAAGGAAGTACGAAATAGGTCATACGAAGGCTTCACGGTTGTAACCGAAGAATAGGCTATTACGGGAACGGGTTTAAGTATTACTTTTTGTTATTATCTATGCATCGCTTTTAGAAGATTTAAAACCTCAGGTATTAACGATTTAAATTTACACCCCTTCCTTCCAGAGAATCAATTTGTGTCAAAGCGATGCATAGAAATGCATGAAAATTCAATTTATATTGTTACAGGGATATAATCAATCTTTGTTATTTATTATTCTTTGTACATAAGTTTTAATTCGATTACCAGACTATTAGTCTGGTCAGGGTGTTATGATAATTAAGGTTAATTTTTTGGATTCAGTTTTTATCTTTTTTAAAAATCCAGGAGTACATTTAATTTATTTGCTGTGACTAATGTGTGGTGTTTTTATTTAAATATAGCATGATTTAGTCCTAAAAACTGGTAGGTGTGGAATATGGACACAGGAAAGCATAAGGGGACACGCCTGGGTCCACGGGTCTCGGGGTCCACCCCTTTTTAGTCTTAAAGTTTCGTAACTCCTTTCTAGAAAAATTTAAATGGTCCCCCCTTTCCCCGAATTTTCAAATTTTTTAACTCGGACCCCCTTTTAAAATACCCTTTTCTATATTTCTAACTAGTCTATTCGGGATTCACAACCCTAGAAAACTTGGGGCCTAGGGGGAGGGGCTACGGACTTCTTTCTTCTTCTGTAGCTCTCTCTTAACTTTTAAGAAGCCATAAACTTCCCTTCCAGCTTCCCGGTCCACGCTGTCGCGTCTCACCTATGAGTATAGCAGACCTGAGCACGGTCTGGAAATGCCCCCCGCTTTATTGGAGGATTTGCCCCCCTCGTTTTATCGCCCAAAAATGAAAAAGTACATAAAAATTATGGTGCCATTTTTAACCTATAATGACGCCATCATCGCGAAATTTTTCTGTTTTTAGCCTATTTTAATGCATTTTTAAGCCATTATAGACCTATTTTTATCTTAGTTTCGCTTTTTTGTCCCTTTTTTCCCTTTTCCCTTCTTTTTTTTCTCTTTTCCCTTTTTTTCTCCTTTTTTTCTCTTTTTTCCTTTCTCCCCTGCTTGCTCTCCCCGTTTTATTGCCCCCCTTGTTTCCAAAAAGTTGCTCTCCGTGCCCTCCCGTTTTGGAATTTCTCCCCCCCAATAAAACCTGGGGGAGCAGTGAACAGGTCTTACTGAGTATAGACAAAGATAATTCTACTGTAAAAATATGTAGACTGTAGATAATGTAAATAAGTGGAAAATAACATTCCGCAGTCATCAGGAAATGTACCCTTTGTAAAGTAATATTCCTTGGGAATATATTTTAAAATGTTATGTTTAGTCAATGAAATATAAAATGCACTTAATTTGCACAATTAATATTAGGTTGCTAGCTAACCGTACTTTAGACTATAATTTTTTAGTGCCATAATGACGCGATGAATAATAATTTAATAATAATAAGTGGACAACCTGGGTATTTGCATTTTATAGGAAGGAAGTAGAGTGGGTGTGTCTAAAAAATTGTTAAAATTAGCTTTTGACTGGAGAATTTTACCGTGCACGTAAATAGGGCAGTCCTTACAAAAACCCATACCTTGAGGGAAATGGGCGGGGAGAGCAGGAAACCCTCTCCCAAACTGTAGAAAGTGGACTCTAATTCCCCCACTTCGGAGTTGGCGGAGGTAGGAGTGACAATAACAACACCCCTAATTTTTAAAAATTAAAGAAAAAAAAGTCTTTCAAACGACTTATCTAGCCCCCAAACTAAAGTTTTGAGGTTAAAATGACATTTTTAAGCAATAAATACACTAATTATAATGTTCCGGAGCTCCGCCCATTTTAATCGCCTCAGCATCGGGGTTTTTGTGGCAGTGTGATATGTTATGTATAGTATAGTTATAATTATTTTGTTAAAAAAAAGAAGAATACTACTTACTTGCCGGGTTGTACCATGTTTTTCTCATGTGATAAACTTAATTTTATCCCGTGATAGAAAGTATATATTAAATGAATAATAAATCTACTGTTTACATAGTTATGTTTGTGTTTATTTTTCTGCAACTGTCCGTTTTTTAAGTCGGTTTTTTTCTTTAAAAAAATAAAATGGAGAATATAAAAAGGAATACTTTTTACTTATTGTAGATTAATGTAATAAAGAAATCGTGTTGCAATCGACCAAAGTCACATAATGAATAATTTGCATACAACAAGATTAAATTTGCAATACATCCTTTAAATTTGAGTTCAGTGGTTTTTATCAAAAAAACAATCATTGTACATACAATTAGTGTACCATGATTGTACTGAACTCAAAATTCCAAAGGATGTATTGCCAATTTAATCCTGTTGTATGCAAATTAATCCTTATGTGATTTTGATCCATTAACTTAAGTTTTTAAAAATTCTATACTTGAGTTTTTAAAGCCAAAATTCGCTGCGAATAAATTTTGAAATCATTATTAGATTTTAAGGTTTACAAGGGCATCTCCAAAAACTCCATTTAAGCATTTTAGTACCTATTAGGTGGGTGCTCTGAAATTTTAGGGGTGATATCACGTTACCCTCGATTTTAGGATGGGGGATGTCGCCAGTATTGGCGTTTTAAGGTTTGGCCCCGTCCATATACTATACATGGGTACAAATTCTAAGAGAGGGTATTGGAGGAGGGATGGTTGATAATGGTGTTAATTACCATATTGTAAAAAATTCAAGAAAAAAAAATTTTTTAAATGACTTAAATATTTCCAAACTGAAGTTTTTGGGTCAAATTCACTGTTTTAAAAATTAAAAAAAAAACTTATAAATGCAGTAAAAAAGTTTTTCACCAAAGTAGCGTTTTTTCTCACATATTTATCTTTTCATAGTGAAAAAAATATAAGTAAAATGTGCATAGAAAAAAATATGTGGCAAGAAAGCGTGTTCATCTCCTTTCTAAATTGGGTTAACCCACCCCCACTCTGGTACTACTTGCCCATGCATGGCTTCCACACTTATGGTATGTGTAAGCAATAATAGTGTAACAAAATATAAACAAGAGCAATCGTATGTTTGTTGTTCGTTCCAGTTACGTATTGCTCCTATGTAAAGGGGCTGTGTCAAAAGTTTTATTTTTTGGTGAGAAAGGGCCCCCCCCTTTCTTACCTATGATTTTGGGGGTATATTCGACCCCCGAAAAATAAGTTTCTGGGTTTGCAACAACAACCCCCGAAATTGGGAAGGGGTTTCTCAAAAAATAGAATTTTGGTAGAGGAAATGTTTTTTTCTTTAAATCAGTGCAAACGCTTTTCAAAAGCATATTAATTGTCAAAAAATCATTTTTTTTCTGCTTCGCGGATAGTTTATATTGACACTTTATGTTAAATTTTTTGATTTTAAATCGATTATGCCGTTCAAAAGTTAAGGTATACATGTTAATTAAACCTACTATAAACAAAACTTCTTTTGTCAAATTTTTTCCAGTATCGTAAATTTTTTGTAACAGAGAGTAATACTTCCTACCAAAGCTCTAGGGGCTGTCCAGTTAAGTTCTATTTTGCTTACAGACAGCAAACAAAAAGACAAACCTTAAATCTTCGAGTTTCCACTGTTTTCTCCGCGTAGGGAATTCCGAGAAAGGTGAAAACAGTTATGTCGTTTTCCGGCGGAAGGAAGGTCTCTGGATCAAAAGGGCCGCTGTTACGGGGCGGTGGCTGCTCACGAGGGTCTCGCTGGGGGGTCCATGGAACTCCGGGAACTAGGATTCGTTTTCCGACAACCTGACCGATGCTCAATGGAACTATAATTTCGTCCGGTCCCAATTCCGCGTTGGCGGGTCGTTTTGTTGTTGTTCCAAATGGATTAAAAATGTCTAATGAGTTGCGGTAAATGGGCGAAAAAGCAATATCTTACTTGCCTGCTAAGAGTAAGTATTAGCGCAGATCATGGGCGTAGCCAGGGGAGGTCCATGGGATATGAAGCTTTTTCCTTCCCTTTAGGACAAAATTTGGAGGTATATACACAAAAACAGAGGCTATAATTAAAAAAAAAAATTGTCGCGCTTTGCTCTGTTCAGTACTTGATCGGTTTTCGTTTTGTTATTATATTATAGTCACATAATAATATTGTGACTTATGACCATTGGTGGGCCGTGCGCAGCCTTGTGGATTTTTTCGGGATGGGTAGCATAGATGTTTTTGTTTTGGGGGGGAGGGACAGAGGGGTCCGTCCTCTACCCTAGAGCCGAAAATTCGGACCCCCTCTATAAAAAATCCTGCGGCTCCCCTTCCTACTCCCTCAAAAAAACTCGAAAACAGTGCGGTCTGACCAAAGGTGTTTTTTTTTGGGGGGGGGGGGGGGGAGAGGGGTCCAGCCCCCCAGAGTCAAAATTTCGGACCCCCCCCCCCTTCCTCCCCAAAGCTCGAGAGCGGTTTGGCCTGATCTTCTAGCAAGACTGACCCCCCCCCTCCTCCCCCCCTTCCGACCAATTTGGAAGTATACTTTTATTTACAATCAAAAAAACGATTTGTTAGTGGAAAACAGGGTTTAAATAATACTTTTTAGGCCTAAATAGGCTGTTTTAGTAAATAAAATTCAATATTAGACCTAAAAACACTTAAATTATTGATTTAAAAAAAACTTTGTTAAAAAATCGGACCCCCTGCCCTGACCATACATGGGCAAGTTGGTCCGGAGTGGGGGTTAAACCCCAAATTAGGGCGGGGGGGGGGGGGGTTAAATTATTGATTTAAAAATTTTTTGTTAAAAAAAATCGGACCCCCCTGCCCTGACTCCCCGTCCCCCCCCCCGCTTTATTGGAGGATTTCCCCCCCTGCCCAAAAATAAAAAAGTATGCAAAAACTATGGCGCCATTTTTGATCATTTATGAGTCATGACACCAACATCGCGAATTCGTTGCAGTTTTTAGCCTATTTCAATACGTTTTAAGCCATTTTAGACCTATTTTTGCCTTATTTTCTCTTTTTTTTTGTCCCTTTCCCCTTCTTTTTTTTCTCTTTTTTCCCCCTGCTTACCTCTTGTTTTATTGCCCCCTGTTTAAAAAAGTTGCCCCCCCTGTCCCCCCGATTTTGGAATTGCCCCCCAATAAACCCCCAGGGGGCAGTGCACAGGTCTGTTGTACACTTCCCATGAAATGGGGAAAATTTAAGTTTTTTTGGTATTTTTATGCTTTTGGAACGCATCAAGATCAGGAATGTTTTTGAATTTATATTTAAAGAAAAAAAACTTTTCTCCCAAAATTAAAAAAAACGTAAGGGTCCTTCTTTACGAAAAAATAATTAAAATAAAAAGAAAAAAAGCGCCTCCGTGGCTGCGCCACTGTTGCACAATGCTTAATTCCTTTTAATCCTCTGTTTTATGTAAAAAACAGTTTGGTTTCGCTGGAACAATATTTTCTGTGGTAACAACATTGAAAAATTTTAATTTAGTAAAAAGATGGTTGTTTTGTTGTGTTTTGTTGATGTCAACGTGAAAATTAAGTTTAGACATTCTTTGTTGACTAATAATTTTTTAGATTGCTAATGTGTCGTTTTGTAAAATACTTTTTTGCACCAATTCCGCGGGTAGGTTGGATTTGAGCATTTCCATGCAACTGAAGAAGATATAGCATAAACAGAATTATCAATAATGGCTTTAGAGTTGTTTTATAATATTTGTCATTTAATATTCTTAATTCCATATTTTATCGTAAGTCTATTCAAATTATTTGGTCCTATGTTTTTCATATTTATTCCTAAAATAATATGATTTTTTGTTTAATATATAGACATATAAACAGAGGATATGTAATTGGGCGGGCAGCATAGATATCCAAAGGGAGGAGGAGATTACAGGAGGGTTTTGTTTTACCCCCTTCCCTCGCCCAAGATGCCCATTTTTGGCAGAACCCACCTTACTCTTCCCCTTCTTTACCAACGCCAAAAAAATGTTTTTTTTTGGTAAACTTAAAACATAAAATGTGACTAATGTCAAAGGTTTTACTTTCCATTGACTTTTTTCCATTAACATTTTAAAACACTAAAGCGATTTTAAAATACTACTCTTAAACCTCCCTCCCATATTTTGATATACTCTAAAATAAGTATACTTTTTACTCAGGCTGAGAAACATATACATAGGTGAGAACGGTCCAGGAAGCTAGGGGTGATTAACCGGGGTAAATCGAAATTTTCACTTTTTTGTCCCTTTTCCTTTTTTTTCTCTTTTTTTCTTTCCCCCCCCCCGTTTTATTGCCCCTCCCGTTTCAACAAAGTTGCCCCCTGTTTTGGAATTTCCCCCTTCCATTATAACCCCGGGGGGCAGTGCACAGGTCTAGACCCCCTCTAGAATTTGAATTCTGACCCCCCCCTCCCCCATCAGGAAAATTTTAGGTACTTTTTTATACTAAATTTTCTTCCAAAACCCTGAATTTTTGACACATATTCATGTTTTTACACCTTTTTTACACCAGAATATCGCTTTTTAGTCAATAAAATGTAGTATTATCCTATAAAAAGAACAATTATTAAAGTTATTATGGTTTAAAACTGTTTTGCTTTGGACACCATACCCCACCTGACCCCCCTCTAGATTTCAAAATTTTGGCACCCGATCCACCTGAAAAGAGATAGTCAATAAAAAGCGAAGGATTAGACCACCAAAAATAGAAGACTAGTAAAGACCCTGGTAAGGACGGCTCCCAAACGAACTTCTAGGATAGTCTGAAAGGCAAGTAGTAGAAGGCACATAATAATGCCCTCAAAGGTAGGTAGGAGGCAGGGTGGAGGCAGGTAAGAGGCAAGTAAAACTTGGCCCTTGGTTGCCATTAAGAGGCAGAGTATAGGCAAGTAAGTAGAAGATAAGTGGCCCTGCCTCCTATGTTGATGTACAGGATTTTGAGTCTGATATGAGGCAGGCTGTAGGCGGGTAAATTTGAAATTGAGGCAGGTTGGAGGCGAATCGGAGGCAGGTAAGAGGCAGTCAGAAGGCAAGTAGGAAGCAACAAAACTTGCAATGGAGGAAGGTAAGAGGCAGGTAAAAACCTCTGTTCCCAAATTGAGGCACCGCGTCATTATGGGGATACTGAATCCTGAAAATTACTTTGAGAGACATCTACGACGCTTTTGTTGGCGCTAAGCAAATTGCAAATGCCAGCGAACCTGCAGAGGGATGGGAATGGATAACCCCGGGAGAACCTTCCATGCCGGCCGTTGGGAATGCTAGCATCTATTGGAGAGCGGAAAGGCCTAACGACAGCACGGGCGGCAACAGCGACTGCGCTTTCCTTTCTAAATCTTTTGACGGACTAGATGACACAGGCTGCGATTTCACAAATTTTTTGCGGGCGTGCGCTTGTTTTGGTTGTTGCATCTTCTTTATTGTCTTTTTTGTTTCGGTTTTTGTGGTTTTTTTTGTGTACAAAAAAGGCATCGTTTATAAAGTTTCTTGTTCGGACTGCGACAAAATATACATCGGTCAAACAGTTCGTTTCTTAAAAAACCGTTTAGAAGAACACAAAAAAGATCCACGTTCTGCTTTGAAGGAACACATAGACCAAACCAACCACAATATAAATTTTACCAATGTAAAAATTCTCGATAAAGCCACCAAACCGACCACAAAATACTTCTCCACAGAACTTTTAACAAAAGAAGCTATATTTATAAATATTTGTTCCCCGGAAAAATCCCTTAACATTGCTAAAACAGAAATTCACCCAGCATTAAAAGCATGCGCCGCCAAACACCTCTCTTTACGCATCTGAAAGTTTTATTACCCTAATTATAAAGACAATTTTATTAATGAATGCTTAATTATGTCTGTTTTTACTGTGACTCTTCTAGCTTTAACACTTACTGTTTCTTTTTATTGGAAAAGTTTTTTAACTTGTATTATTTACTGCTTCAAAAATTAGCCAAAAAATTTTTTAAATAACTTTTATTCTTAATTTTTTAAGTATAATAATACCACTCAAAACAATTTTTATCTATATATTTAAAAGTTAAAAAAAATTTTTGTAAACTTCACCTATTTTTGTATTTTTGCACTTGATAATGTAATGTATTTATTATGTTTTTGTAAGTTTTACTTATATTGTATATGTTTTAGCCTTTTTCCTGACGAAGAAACACGTTGCTTGTTTTAAAACGTAGAAAGTAATTTTATTTTTACAATCCAATATGTCTTTTGCAAGATGCCGTTTTAACAAACCACCTTTAAAAAATAGTTTTTTTGTCAAATTAACTATTGTTTGCTGTGTGTTCGCATGGTTTGCGCCTTCATCGTGATCTATTATAGTGTTCAACTTTTTTTCAAATTTAAAAATTTGCAAACATACAACTCTTACATCATAATAAGCTTAAAAAACACTTGCAAAAAACCAAAATATCTCAACTCTTTTCTAATCATCTTATATTAAAACACAAATCATTTTAAAATACTTACAGGCTCGATGTTCACAAATGTGTCCTTTTGTGAAATCGCAGCCTGTGTCATCTATTCCGTCAAAAGATTTAGAAAGGAAAGCGCAGTCGCTGTTGCCGCCCGTGCTGTCGTTAGGCCTTTCCGCTCTCCAATAGATGCTAACATTCCCAACGGCCGGCATGGAAGGTTCTCCCGGGGTTATCCATTCCCATCCCTCTGCAGGTTCGCTGGCATTTGCAATTTGCTTAGCGCCAACAAAAGCGTCGTCGATGCTCTCAAAGTAATTTTTTGCAATTCAGTATCCCCATAATGACGCGGTGCCTCAATTGGGAACAGAGGTTTTTACCTGCCTCTTACCTTCCTCCATTGCAAGTTTTGTTGCTTCCTACTTGCCTTCTAACTGCCTCTACCTGCCTCCGATTCGCCTCCAACCTGCCTCAATTTCAAATTTACCCGCCTACAGCCTGCCTCATATCAGACTCAAAATCCTGTACATCAACATAGGAGGCAGGGCCACTTATCTTCTACTTACTTGCCTATACTCTGCCTCTTAATGGCTTCCAAGGCAGTTTTACTTGCCTCCTACCTGCCTCCACCCTGCCTCCTACCTACCTTTGAGGCATTATTATGTGCCTTCTACTACCTCCAGTTTCCTAGAAGTTCGTTTGGGAGCCGTCCTTACCAGGGTCTTTACTAGTCTTCTATTTAAGGTGGTCTAATCCTTCGCTTTTTATTGACTATTCTTTTCAGGTGTTTATAAACTAATATAATATCTAAACAAATGCGGTTTAAACATTA
Organism: Microlaimidae sp. YZB2_3; assembly: GCA_030248175.1. Taxonomy (NCBI): domain Eukaryota; kingdom Metazoa; phylum Nematoda; class Chromadorea; order Desmodorida; family Microlaimidae; species Microlaimidae sp. YZB2_3. The sequence goes on along the minus strand of JASAMX010007855.1, from coordinate 60,017 downwards.
ATAACTAAAAACAACATGCTTAAAAAAAGTACATTTCTAAAGTTTTATTTACTGGATTGTAGAACTAAGTCAAAGGGTAGGGTGGTTTTAGAAAAACCTTTTAAAAATTTTATTAATAAATAAACTCCATAGTTTTATTAATAATAAAAAATAGTATTATTAGAGACTCTGTAGTTTTATCCTGGGGCAATAATCCACCTATTCATGTTTTTGAATCTGATTCAAATTCAAAATTTGAAACGCCTTTTATGTCTTTAACTTTTTCTGAGATCTGAATTCAGATACAGAGAATATGTTTCATACTTTTAAACTAAAAACACTTGTTTTGTATTTTAATTTTTAGAAGGCCGCTTCAAATATGAAACTAAATTCTGATTTTAATGCTATACCTTTCAGGAGGTTTTTCATTTTGAAACGGTTTTAGAAATAACCTAAAAATGGTTTTCTTCTGAGAACACCACCAAACGCAAAAATCTTGCATTTTTTGTAAATTCTTTATATTATGATTAGGCTTAAAAAGTAAATTAGGCATTAGGAATATACTTTTAAAATATTTTATCATCCGCATGATTTTAAAAACGATCTTAATTTATGTAAAATCCCAAACCATTTAAAGAGTTATAGAGCAAATTTTACAAAATATTTTGTTATAAAATGTATAGAAATTAAATTTTTTAAGCATAGATTCTATGTATATACATTTCTGATATATAAGCCAAAAAACCTTTCTGATACACAGACAAAATATCAAACAGTGGATTAAAAAATTACAATCTATGGTTTTCTTTGTGTTAAAAAGTTTATTTTTAAGTTATCTCAATGTTATTTAATTAAAAAAATAATATTTAACTAAAAATATATCAGTAAATTGAAAACAGTAAAACATTATTCATAAGTTTCGAACTTGACAGTGAAAACAGACCTAATCACTCGGCTATTGTTAAACAAGTATTTTCCTTGATTTTTATGAAGAATTACAATGAAAATCCAAGTGTACAGTGTACAAATGCGTTAATAAAACGTATAAGTCTCTCCTAATTTAACTCCTACATTTACTGTTAAAAATTTAAGAAATTTTAAACTAAAAAAACTATTTTTGAGCGGTACAGTGAAGCAGTAACTTTAGAAGGAGATGTACGTTTTATTAATGAATTCTTTTTTATTATTCAGTTTATTCTATCGGGCATTTTGGCGTGGTATATTATAATTATAATTTTAAGCTTTTTTGCTAAAAAATGTATTTCATAGGAAACTTTTAAGTAGTTTTTGGCCTTCGTTTTTATGCCGCCTCCTTTTAAATGCAAAATCCTCTTCGAGAATTTTCTGTACTTTCGAATTTCCGTCGTTATTCTTTATAAAAATATTTTATTGCAAAGCTCTTTTGGCAGTTGCTATATATATTCTCAAAAAATTTTAAATAGTTCAGTGAAAGACATCTCTCATGTCCACAAAAAAGTTACTGATTTGATTATTGCTCTACCTCAATTTTTCAATTTGATGTGAAAAACTAGAGCATTTTGGTAAATTTCACAGCAATATTTGCTGAACAATATTTTCCAAATTGCAGGTACACAGCAATATTTTGCTAAAAAAAATAATAAGTACCCAAAAAACATTTGTGTTTCCGTCTTCTTTCTGTCTGTTTGTCTCTGAGCTTTTTCGTCCACTTGTCTGCATGCTCATGCTATGTGCTGCGTGCCTCTCTTTCTGTTTTCCTGTCTGTTTAGTGTGTGTGCGTGTTTCTCTGCAGCCTTTCTGTTTTTTAGCCCTTTTTTCTTAACTATAAAGAAACAACTATACCGCGTTTATCAGGAGAGTTTTTATCCTGTCAGCTGTCTCTTGAATGTAAACATGGGCTAGACGACCATCATTGCTCTCACATATAGTTTTAGATGTAATATAATTCCAATTCGTTTGATGCAAGGAGTAACATATGGCATTGAAATAAATTACCCATTCAGCTTTTTCACTACACCACTGTGGTATTGGTTCTGAACATACATTGAAACATTACTGTTTATCAGGGGACATAATTACAAAACAACATTATGTGAAGCTTTATACTAATTTTTGTTATTAATATGTTTTACTATGCTGGCTTGAACATTATATAAGATTAGAAGATGGCGTAAATATTGCTCACTGGTGTAAAAATCGTGCACACTATGGTTTTTAAGATCCTGCACACTTATGTGTATAATATTTTTGTCAATAATGTACAAATTTACGCACATTGATTCGCCAGTTTCAGCTTATTTGCATATAAAATCCTGCAGATCAGTGTTTCAAAATGCGTGTGCATGTTTAACGCTCACAATAAAAGCTTTTATAATTTGCCCAAAAAGTTAATACTTCAAGAAAAATCGTAGTTGGCACAGCTTGTTGGATATATTTAAAACTATTCCTCCTGTATATGATAAAATTAAAATTTTTTATAGGCTGAAAGATGCCTTTTTTCTATCGACGTTTGAAGAAGTTATCTGTGTATGATAGTTTATACAGAGAATATAATTCGCTTCTATACTGTTGCAAATAACTATTGATTTTTCAACACAGCCTGAATGCCTCATGGTAAAACATTTATTTGAATTTTTGTGCATTTGGGTTGTGCGATTGTGTGTGCGTGTTGGTTCTCGGGTGACTTACCCCTACTTACTAAGATGGAATTTTTTTAAAAAAAGGTTGCGTCTTGAGTGAAAGTAGCAGTGGCGGTTTACTGAGTTAAAATCAGTTTTACTCTAATTCTTGAAACGTCTTAAATTCTCCAAAAGAACTCCAAAAAACCCAAGAAGATACGCAGCCAAGAAATCAGCCAACCCGCCATCTCCTCACGTCTACAACTCTGACTCAGCGATGCATCGAGCAGACTTACCCCTAAACAAGTAGCCCTGGTGACCCTAGCCAACACTAAGAGCTTCTGCCGTTGTCAAAATAAACGTTGTAAATAACCCCGCTGGTGCGTCAAATATAAAAGAATATGTTTACAAGACTTATATTATACAAAACAAAAAAAGAATATATATTAGCTGGAATAATAATTTCTTTTGCAATTATAGATCTTAAACCTCTAAAGACCATCAAATTCACCAAAGACCATCAAAGTCACTCTAAAGTCACCACTAAAGAACTACGCCAATTTATGTGCGTTTTTGCGTTTGTCAAAAAAAAGATCTTTGAAAAAATCCAATCTCTTAATAAAGATTAAAGTTTCCAAATTTATAAATATATCTTTTATGACACACCGCCCATAATCGCTATTTACATTATCCTAGGCATATTTGTTTTATTCATATTTGCACATATATTTTGAAACACTCGTCACATAAAAAAAAGGTTCATAATTGATAATGGCGACATTCACTTGTTCCGTTTTAGAATTTACTGACCGATACACCACAATGCAAATTTTAAAAGGAATATTAAACCTTGAAAACATCAATTTGTATTATTTAATTTAGTATATTGTTCATTTAATTTTTATACTATATTTTGGATTTTCGTTTTTTTTTGCAAAAAAATTCTCCTAAAAATGGTTCTGCTATATTTGAGCTTTTAATATCTCTTTATTACACAATTTTCCCCCTACAAAAAAATTCCTCTTTTTAGTATTCCTTTTATTCACCTTTACTGCTTATTTGGAATATTGCATAAATTTCGTCATTTTCCACATAGTTTACTAACTAGTATGTAGTATACTTCATTTTTATTATAAGATTTGGGGCAAGGTGCGTATTTAATGATAGAATTACTTGGATTATACTCGCACAAATGTCCACGGGCTATACTGCACCTAACATCGTGCAATCCATTAAGATCATATCTCACAACAGCACAATCTTCACCAGCTCCATAGTAATTCTGTGGCTGATTTGATCCCCAAATTACATTAGAATTTGTTGCAGAAACAGGAGGTTCCCCAGGTGTTAGCCACTGCCACCCTCCATTTGGCTCAGTGCCATTTTCATCTTGTTTTAAGCCAATGTATACCCCTTGCGTCCAGTTCTGAAAAACAAATATTTCTAAAAAGACGCAACCGCATCAATTGAACTATAGTTCTCAAATTTGTTCTTTTTCTTTTGTTAATGTTGTGTTAAATATACCTTGAGTTTGGTGTGAATATTTTTTCTTAATTTGAATTTCTAACGAACAGAAATTATTAAAAAGTAACTATAAAACGCTTTATGTTCAGCGATTTTCTACTGTAAGTTACTTTACAATTGTAGAGTAACTTACTTAATTTATCGAACGTTGTAGAGGTAGTTTTTATAAAAAAATTTACCCAATTTTATCAAATTTTAAAACACAATATTAGTATTACTTTCTTTTTTGAATTTTTATTTATATATAACTATAGTCCATACAAAAATGATGCGGACTGGCGACAAAACTGGAAATTTGAAATGTTATATAGCCATAACGGAGGTTAAAATATGTGCGGGACATATATAGGAGCATAGCTTAGACACTTGGCTATCTTTTGAAAAGGTTAGAAGAAAATGTTTTTTGATGACGTCATCACTACAACCGATGCGGTGAAACAAACCTGGTCCAAAAAAAAACAAAACTTTTTTATTGGTACGAGATAAAAAACGCCGGTTGGTATGCTGTTAAACATACTTTTCAGAGTTTTTTCTGAAAGTTTGAGCAAAATCGGCTCGCTCGAATTTTTTTTTAATGCGTTGAATGCGCGCGGTTTTCGCGATTTTTCACGAATTTTTGCCACGCTAATACACTGTCTGAATTATATATTTTGTTTTGCTTCCTGCTCGAAGTGTGTACGATCTTGATCTTATTGCTATATATTAAATGTCCACCAATTTCTTTTCCTTACTTTTGACCTAAAAATTTTTTTTTGAGGTTGACCCCTCTGGGGCTAGGGGGGCCAAACACAAATGTCGAAAAATTTTTTTCGAAGTTTTTTTTTAAAAATCATCAAAAATGTAAAATTTATCACATATGACGAATTTTGATATATCGTTTGTGTAAAAAAAACCTAAGATTAAGCTTACAATAAGCTGTCAAAAATGACGAATTTAAAATTTGGAAGGATTCCAAGCCCATTTGCTGGCAGCAGCAAACCTCTAAATTAAAAACTTTTCCAAAAAAATAAGCCTTAAAAGTTTTTTTTTCGAATTTCCAGGTTATTTTGTTAGAAAAACATACTTTCAAAGTTAAAATCCTAGTTAAAATCCTACTACCAAATTGCCAAATGTCGCAGCTAAAAAATGCTTTTTTTTAAGTGTTTTCTTACTTGCAAACATGTTCCCCTTTTGTCAACACAAAAACAAATTTCTAATAACTATGTCTCTCCACTTTTAACAATATCCCAATGTAATTTTTTAAAGTAATGCTATTTTTTGTGTAAAAACGTTTTAATCTGCAATCTGGTCTAAATTGCGTCATTTTATGTTGCGTTTTCATGGGGTTATTTGGATTATTTTCTAATGTTTTAAATCAAAATAAATTTAAAAAATTTAAAAATAATCTTTTAAAGTTTATTATGCTTGTAAAACTTTTTAATTGAGAGGTTTGCTGCTGCCAGCATACGGGCTTGGAATCTTTCCAAATTTCAAATTCGTCATTTTTGACAGCTTATGGTAAGCTTAATATTAGGTTTTTTTACACAAACGATATATCAAAATTCGTCATATGTGATAAATTTTACATTTTTAATGGTTTTGAAAAAAAAAATTTGAAAACAATTTTCGGCATTCGTGTTTGGCCACCCCCTAGCTCTAGGGGGGTCAACCCCAAAAAAAAATTTTTAGGTAAAAAATAAGGAATAAAAATTGGCGGACATTTAATATATAACAATATGATCAATATCGTGCACACTTCGAGCAGGAAGAAAAACAAAATATATAATTCGGACAGTGTATTAGCGTGGCAAAAATTTGCGAAAAATCGCGAAAACCGAGCGCATTCAACGCATTATAACAAAAACTCGAGCGAGCCGATTTCGCTTAAACTTTCAGAAAAAACTCAGAAAAATATGTTTTAATAGCATGCCAAGCGGCGTTTCTTATCTCGTACTAATAAAAAAGTTTTGTTTTTTTTTGGGACCAGGTTTTTTTCACCGCATCGGTTGTAGTGATGACGTCATCAAAAAACATTTTTTCCTAACCTTTTCAAAAGATAGTCAAGAATTTAAGTTATTCTCCTATATATGTCCCGCACATATTCTAACCTCCGTTATGGATATATAGCATTTTAAAGTTCCAGTTAAATTGTTATTAAACTTCATTACTGATTTGCGGAAATGTGGAACCCCCAGAACACCGGAACCGGAACCAGAATTCTAAATGGATTAAAACTGCAATCAGAACCGGAACGTTCTAAAAAATTTGAAATTTGAAACTGGAATCCGAGATACTGAAAAAACCAAAAATAATGCGTTTTTTTAATTTCTCCTTAAAAACTTTTAATAATCATAAGTTTTTATGAAACTATTTTAAAAATTACCAGAATTTAAAAGTGCGGTGCGGAGTCAAACTTTTTGTCTTCGATTTTAATATTTTTTGTGAAAACCTTACCCCTGCCCCCAATAACCCACAAACCCACAAAATTTCTTTCAACAATATATCTACAGTGGTTCAGGAGTTATAACCCCCCAAAAATGGCGTTGTTTGACAATTCTGTACATGACAGATTGCTCAAGGGGTATAACGATTTACGTTACAAATTATGCATTCGAAGAAAGCCGCTACTTTTTGCTTTAATTTGAGACCTTGATCCTTAAGACTAGTGCAAACCCGCAACTTTTTCATTAAAAACACCATAAGACAGTAGTAATTTTGTGAAGTAAAAATTATAAGTAATCTTTATAGAAATATTTTATTGCAAAGCTCTTTTGGCAGTTGCTATATATATTCTCAAAAAATTTTAAGTAGTTTAGTGAAAGACATTTCTCATATCCACAAAAAAGTTACTGATTAGATTATTGCTCTATACCTCAATTTTTCAATTTGATGTGAAAAACTAGAGCATTTTAGTAAAATCTACAGCACTATTTGCTGAAAAATATTTTCTAAATTACAGGTACACAGCAATATTTTGCTAAAAAAAATAATAAGTACCCAAAAAACATTTGTGTTTCCGTCTTCTTTCTGTCTGTTTGTCTCTGAGCTTTCTCGTCCACTTGTCTGCATGCTCATGCTATGTGCTGCGTGCCTCTCTTTCTGTTTTCCTGTCTGTTTAGTGTGTGTGCGTGTTTCTCTGCAGCCTTTCTGTTTTTTAGCCCTTTTTTCCTAACTATAAAGAAACAACTATACCGCGTTTATCAGGAGAGTTTTTATCCTGTCAGCTGTCTCTTGATTGTAAACATGGGCTAGACGACCATCATTGCTCTCACATATAGTTTTAGATGTATTATAATTCCAATTCGTTTGATGCAAGGAGTAACATATGGCATTGAAAAAAGTTACCCAATCACTTTTTTCACTACACCATGCTGGAATAGAGTCTAAACATACACTGAAACTGAAACTTTATATTAATTTGTGTTACAACGCTGGTTTTATAATTAGATTGGATTAGAAGCTGGCGTAAATTCTGCTCACTGGTGTAAAAATCTTGCACACTATAGTTTTTAAGATGCTGCAAATTAATGTGTAATATTCTTGTGATTGGTGTGCAAATTTACGCACACTTATGCGCCAGTTTCAGCTTATCTGTATGCAGAATCCTGTAGATTGGGATTTCAAAGTATACCTGTTCAGGTTTAACGCTCACATTAAAAACTTTTATAATGAACCAAAAAGTTAAAAGTCGTAAAAGTGGAAGTAGCTGGGGTCGACCGGGCCCCGCCCCCCGCCCCGGCCCCGGCCCCGGCTTGCCCTGGCACTTTTTTATGCCCCGGCCCCGGCCACGGCCCCGGCAAACGCAATTTTCTCTACCCGCCCCGGCCCTGGCAATTTAGCTGTCAAATCAACCGGGGCAAACCGGGGTAAGGACCCCTACGAATACAAATTTTAAAGCACTTTTTACAATTTTAGACAGTGACAAATATATAAAATTTTATTTAAAGAGCTAATGTAATCGTTTAAATACAAGAATATTTATTATTTATATTTTAAGATTTTATTAAAACTCTATTGTAAAAAGATTTCTTATTTTAATCCTGAGTCGTTATGCTAAAAATTTGAAGTTTTCTTGAGCATTAAAAACCGTTTCGTAGATTTTATTTACAAGATTAGGGTTTGACAATAGAAGTCCATTCATGAGACGTATACAATAAATATTAGATTTATTATAATATCCTTCTTTATATAAAAAATATATAAACTAAGAGAATTTTCGGCTATGTGTACAGTAATTTTTTTAACTGAATTTTTTGAGAAATGATGCACATCTTACTTTTCGGCGCAAGCTACACTCTGTGCACTCAATAAAAATTTTCTCGCACAGCGATATTTTGTACGCCAAATTCTTTTTGTACAAAAAATTAAAAGAAATCGGTATTGCTATTAAATTCGCTCATTAGTGAGTTTTTCTATGAAAGTTTATTCTACGATTGGACATTTTTTTGGATTATATTATATTCTTACTTTTATTTTAGGTGTTATTAAAACTGTTTTAAAATTTAATGATGTTAAAACATTTTTTTAAACAAGAAAATTCAAGTTGATTTCTTGTTTTTATTATAGCATTTTTAAATTTATTGCTAAAACTACACTGGTATTCATAAATTTTGTGTATGGTTTTTTTGGACTAGGTCCGCTTGATTTGACAGGAAAACCCTGCAGAGTCAGTACACTTTTTTAGCGAGTTCAATATTTTTATATAGCCCAAAACACCAAACGTGATTTTTTTTAAACAAGAAATTAGTATGAACTGTTTGTATTTAATGTGGAAAAAGTTTTCGAATAAAGATTGCTTAAAAAAATCAATTAATACGTGTCAAAAATTAACGATATTAAATACTTGACACAGTCTAAAAAGTGTACCACCCGGTCCAGAGTTTTTTTTGCCAAAAGTTACAGACCCAGTTTGTTTAAACCCGGTCCAAAATTTTATGAATACTAGTAAAAGTGCTAGGTATAAATAGAAATTCCAGTATAAATTATCTTTGAGCTTTTATTTTAAAAAAATTTGCTAATTTAGTTTAAGTTTTTTATAATTATATTTTTAATAGAAGTAAACACATATAACCCAAAAATGGTAAAAACCTTATTTTTAAACAAAAAAGTTTTCTGAAAATTCGAATTTGTGCGACTTTAATACTGAAAACCCGCCATTTTCTTCTATTTCATAGGTGCATGGTTGGTTTTTTAAATTAATTTTTAACGCAATTTTTAACACAGTAGTGTTTTGCAGTGCATATGGGAACTTTTCTTCCAGTTTTGCGTGAAAAAAAGGGTATTGACAGCAAGAAACATCTCTGCGTAAGAAATCAGTGGTATATGCACAGAAAGTCGCGTGCGTTAGAAATGTTGCGTTGTTTCTTGCAGAATTTGATTCAAGAACTTAATGTATAATTGGAAATTTTCTAGGGCCATGTGTTTTTGATAAATCTCCAGAAATTACAAAAAGTAGTCCCAAAATCACAAAAACAATTTCATTGCAAAAGTTCGCGTGTCATTGCTTTTATGATTTTTGGCTAAAAAATAAGTTAGCGAATTAAAACGACTAAAACTAACAACTTGAAACAAGCTAGAAAGGGAACATAGTCGCTTGTACTCGCAATAATTTAATTATTTTACCTTTTACAGTTCAAAAAAGTATTTTTTTAATTTAAAAAAGTGGTAATAAAGCTTTAAAAATGTTCTAACAATTTAAAAGAAAAAGGTGCGTTTTAACCTCTCCTGTATGTTTAAGACGAAAAAAAGCGCGTTTTAACCCCTCCTGTATGTTTAGACGGAAAAATGTTGAATGTAGAGGCATGTAAGTGAAGTTCTAAAAAAGATGTTTCTTCAAAATAATATTCTTGAAAACTAGCATTTTTTAGATTTAAAATTACATTTCTACAATTATCAGCATATTTGATTTATTGTAGTATAAAGAAATTTCGCTATTGTCATATTATTTTTTTATAAGGGCATCCAATTTTGATTTTGGTTACTTTAATACGTTTAGGTTTTTTAATCAAAACATACTCCCCATATAAAAATGCTTTAACTCCTGCTCTATTTGTTGCATTCTTAAAAATTAATAAAAAAACTTAGTGGAATTAAGTATAATATTGCTTTAACTTGAATATATTTTTAATACTTATGTAAAGTGTATACTACTGTTGTAAAAAGTTACATTTATTTTTACTTAAACAAATAAAAGTAACGAATTTTATATTTTTTATTTTTACTCGACTTTTAACCCTTTGGGATTTTTTAGTCCAAAAACCGCTGCAAATCTGCAAAAGGTATTTTGCGTTAGTGCTGCAGTGTGTTAAATTCTGTGGCTCTTGACGATTTTTGACAAATTTTAACATTGAGCAGCAGTGGCGTAAAATTCCTTCTGCAGATTTGCAGCGGAATGAATACCAAAGGGTTAAATTTCACTTACTTTTACTCTTACTAGAGTTGTGCTAGTTAATTTACTAGTTACTAGTTAACTAGTACATTTTTCGGGCTAGTTAACTTACCAATTAATTTACTAGTTAACTCACTAGTTGATAATTTGGAGCAATTAACTTACTAGTTTAAAATTTTTAGCAATTAACTTACTAGTTCAAAATTTTTATTAACTTACTACTTAACTTGCTAGTCAGCTAAAAAACACTAGTTATTTCAACTAGTTAAAACATTTTTTGTTATGAATAACTCTTATTCGACTTTGCCGAATTTTTTTGCAGATAGCTAAAAGCTTATTATATATTATTAGATATAATAAACAATTAACATGTTTTTAGGATTTGCCATATTTTACAAGAAATTGCATATATTCAGAGACAAATTATCTTTTTTTAAGAAGTTATTTCTTCCAGTAAAATCTAAAAATATACGCAAAAATTACGATATCCTATTTTTAATTGAACGAGAAGCGCATACCGTATTTTTCTTTATAAATATTCGAAAATGCTATAAAGATTTTGATATTAAAACACTTTTTAAACATGGCCCGTATTCTTTGTCGTGATACGACAAATTGTGTGACAATTTAACCAAATAGTTCTGAAATTGACTAGTGCTGAATTGGACTGGTGATAAAATGGGACGTTTATCACGTCACAGACTCAAATATTTAAGTATTCGCTCTTGAAGCTTCTAGAATATTCTATACATTGGCGTTCTTGTCGTTATTTTGTCGCCTATGGCTAATTGGCTAAAAACTTTTTGGAAGTTTCTGGAACTATGTTTCAGTACATAAACTGAGCGAAATCAGTGTTACAAGATGTAATTAAGGATTATTATATGTAATTTAGTGTTATAAAATGTTACTTAATGTTGTTAAATGTTGTTAAATCGAACATGATTGATATTATTATTGAAATTGTTTATTTTTAAAGTTGCTGTTATTCCAAACCGCCTTGTTATTTTATTGCGTGCCTTTGCTGTTCTCATTTTGTTACCAATAAACCTTTTAATTTCAATTCCACTGCACACTTTGCTTTGCTATAGCCCGACAATTGGTAGCAGAGCGTGGTTAAACGTCAAATAACTGGTCCAAAATGGAATCAACCCAAAATTCGCTTAAAAAAAATCCAATTTGCCCCGTCTGCACTGGGGTAGACAATGCTGTACTGCAATGCGACCGCTGCAATGCCTAGTTATGTCACAGTGCATCAACAGGAACACTCAACAAAGACTCACAATGGAACTCTATGCGGCCCTAACGGCAAAGGGGGAGTTTCCATGGCTGTGCAGTCAATGTTCTAAAAATGGTCTCTACTGGCAGCTTCTACAATCCAACACTTTCACTTGGGTGGAGCTGATTCAACTCAATTGTGATGCTACTGTGCTTGATGACTTTCTGCAGCGACCTCAAGAAGAAGCAAGTGGGAATGGACCTGTGACACATCCAATCAATTTGGAGAATACGGCGGCTGCTGGCACACTGCCAAATCAGGTTCAAGCGCAGACCATCAATTCAGTGGTAATCAATGCCCCTGGGGTAAGTCAAGCTCAGACTGGATGTGCAACGCCACTAAATTTCCTGCGCAGTCAATTGAATTCAAGCGGCCAACAGTTTGGAATCCAGCAGCCCACAAGCAATAGTGGCTCTCTATGGGGAATCCAACCGAATGGACTACATAATCAAGTGATTCAATCACCAAACAGTTCTGTTGAGCCTGCAGCAATGGGAAATCAGGAATCTGCTACTTTTTAGTCCTGCTTCGTTTGAGTCCCGGTAAAAAATCACTGCAAGCTTCGTTTCAGTCCCGCTTTGTTTTAGTCCCGCTTCATTTTAGTCCCGCTTCGTTTGAGTCCCGCTTTGTTTTAGTCCTGGCGGAAAATACATTCATCAACTTGCATCATTTTCCTGCGTGCAGTCTTTTTGTGCAAAATATTTGCATAATTAAAAAAAATCAATTTACTCGCCTAAAGTTCAGAAGGCACAGCCAGCTGTTGTTTTTGTTTTCTTAAGGCCCGTTCACACTTATGCACAATGCACGATGCACAATGCACAATGCATTAAAACTCCAAAAATAGGTGTTCACACTTACGCACAATGCACGATGCACAATGCACAATGCATTATCGGACTTGGAACGGCGTTCCAAGTTTTGTGCGAGTAGCAGCGCGCTTTGAAAATTTGTACGTACTTTTTTCGCAACGTACCTACGTTGAGAACTTTTTTGCTTAAAAAACGAATCAAATAATAAATATTCTTGAACAAACGACTTCACATTTCATTATACATAAAATTTAAAACATATTTTTGTATTTACACAAATATAAAACATAATTTCATGCAAAAATAAATACAAAAAGAGTGATTTTAGAACTATATTTTGGCTTTTTTTAGCTTTGTTGACTAATATTCAGGATTGTTTATCCCAAAATCGGTCAATTTGAGTTTTTTGTCAACTTGGACTTGCAGCAACGCTATTCTTTGTTAGGTTTCGTTTTTTAGTAAGAGAAACAAGCATTTTAAACCGTATTTAACAATAGTTTTGGCTGAAAATTTGCTTTAATGCATTATGCATTGTGCGCAAGTGTGAACAGGTATGCGACGCAAAAGTGTCGCCGTGCGTTGGTCCCCTTTGTCCCCTCGGCGCCCCTTCGCCTCTTGCGTAATTATCAAATATTTTTATCCCCTCCCCTTAGCTGCACAGGCAGCTCGTCGCTCTCACGCCCGGGTGGCTCGCCTCACTTACAAACCGACTAAGTCGGCGGTGAAAAGGCGGTCGTACTTAACGCTCCGCAGGCCGCTCAAAATTCACCTTTGGGCTCCTCATTTTACACAGGCATGTAAAATGAGTAATCACTCAGCAAGTAGCCGGTTGACCAGAGCGGGGATTACAGCGTGTTAAAACATACAAACACGTGGCTTTTGTTTTCAAAAATTCCGCATATATAAGTGGCGCGGTTTCGCCAAAACGTCAGTTTAAAAGTTTTCTTTGACTCGTTTGGAACAGCCTACAACCGGAATAGTTTTTAGAAGAACTTAATGCACCATTTTTGAAAGAGGGTTCCGAAAAGGAACCCTCTAAGTTCGTTTGTGTTCGCTTACCCCCTGGGTTGTCCGGGGTTGGTTGTGTCCCCTTGTTCGAGCCGAGTCGGCAACGGTTATTCTACCGACCGACGTTTTTATAGTGTTTTTCGTTCGGCTCCCCCCTCCCCACCTCTGTTAAAACTACGGCCAATTGGTGGAATTTTCCGACTCTTCGAGCCCCCCTACAGAGAAACCGCGCCAACTAGCGCATTATGCGACGTTGGTAATTTTTATATCCGGATCAGTTTGCGGTTTAATCCCCCCTAGTCGCCCGGCTAATACTTGCAGATTGGAGGAATAACGATCGTAGTTCAGCCAGGTAAAATGGCCCACCGTGGCTTAGTCGGTCTGATTGAGTTTGAGCTAGTCAGAACTAGCTCCGTAGGATTGTTTTTGTAGACACTTAAGTTTAGGCTAAATAGGGTCCCCCTTAAGTTGGTGGTGGTTTAGGTTCTCCCCTTTCCTCCCCTTACTTAAGCTAAGGCCCTCTTTAACTTAAGGGTTAGCTATTGGGTTACCCACCCACACCGTACTTAACAGTCTGCCTTCGTGTAGGTTTTCGGGGTAGTTGCCATTTAAAAGTGCCAAACTATAAAACTGTGTTAAATAGGCTATAAGCCTCCTTTTTGTATTCTCCCCCTTCACCGCCTGCAGCTTCGGCTAACCAAAAAGCGCCCCAATTTATTAGTTAAGTTCCCACCCAGGCTAAGCACAAACAACATAGTAACAAACCTTTTTTAAGTAACACAATAGGCTAAGTAAAAGTCCCCAATAGGTGCCGCCCGTAAAGTAGGCTTACCCCCATTTTTGTGTAGCGTGTATTGGCCTGGTAATACCTTGGTTGGCCACCAATAAACTTAAATACCGTAAATCCGTGTTTGGCAGTTTAGACAAGAGCTCAGTCGGCTAGCCCCTACTTAGCTCTCGGCAACTAAAGTACTAATTACTAACTGATAACGGATCCGACTGAGTACACCTTTATCTGGCTGGCGCCAAAGACCGAACTTCGCAGCGACAAGCAAAAGCCCGCTAGGGCGTAAGTGACAGATTTTCTAACTCTTCTTCCCTTTTCCTTCCTAGGCGGACAAATGTGCGCTGCAGCTGATGCCCTGCCGAATTTAGGCGCCACAGGTACTATAATGCATTGTGCATCGTGCATTGTGCATTATGCATCGTGCATTGTGCATTGTGCGTAAGTGTGAACGGGCCTTTAATCCCCGGATGTTATTTATTATGTAACACTTGTGTAATAAATAATTAGCGTATGTTCAAAAAGAAGGCTTTTAAATTAAATTTAATTCATGTGTCCAAAAAAAATTATAAAAAGCTTCTTGTTTTTATTTGTTCATAGAAATTTTTGTTACAACAGAACAGAAATAGAGTTGTTACAACAGAACGTTTATTAAAAGAGTGTAATTTCATGCAGAGTTTCATCGATCAAAGCAAATCCAAAAAAAAACATGAAAAACTAATTTACTTAAAATTTATTAGCAATTTTAAGTAGTTTTTAGGGCCGTTGGAGATCCTAAAGTTTGGAAATAAAATTTAGTTTGTTAAAAATTTTGTTGGTTTATACCCAGGATTTCTTACTAAAATTTGAAGGTTTCAGTTTTAAACACTACGAATTGGGGTTTGAGGGATACACGGGCCTTACTTTTCTTACATTTCTGAGTATACCTTCCCCAAAGCCGGGAGGTTGTCTTTTAAATTTTCGTTCATTTCGATCATCGGTTATTGTAAAAAAATACAAAATAACACAGTTTTATATACATAAATATATGTATGTGTTCCGAACCTCCAATATCATGCTCTGGAGCTCCGACCATTTAAGACGAAGATATCACCGCAGCTCCGACCATTAAATGAGCGATTTCAAACTTATGTATATTAGATTCATTTATGTTAAAAAAACTATTCTATTTACTTTTATATGATCCTTTTTATTGATATGTGATTCTTTTTATGATTTCTTACAAACATTTAATTGTAAAACAAAATTTTGGTTAAAACGTATACCAACAAATTAGTGACATAAAAGCAAATTAAATGAAAAAAATATTTTATTAACGTTTTTATGTTTTATATTATAGATTCTGAATTTATTGTTTTCTTTTGTGTATTTGGATGCGATAATAATAAAAATGTTGCAGATATAAAATAAAGGGATTTTCTAAAATTAATATAAAAAAAATAAAATATAAAAGTATTTCTAAATTTATTGTTTGGTTTTTAAAGGAGTAATACCACAAATCAAATTCCTGTAACGCCCGGATCACACAACTTTGTTACTGAACCGATATAATTAAAATTTATAAATGTTCTTGAATTGGGCTAGAGAAACCATAATATTTAATTTGAAGTAGATTAAGATTAAAAGAGTACTTTTGTATTCAAAGAGTACTCCATTCAGGGCATTATAGAAATTTGGTTTGCGACAGTCCTTATTTAATTGCAATAAACTTAACGGGGCGAAAAACTAAAAATAGTTTTGACGTCCACATTAAGATTAAGGTTTTGTATTAAAAGAGTAGTCCATTTAGGGCGTTATAGAAATTTGATTTGTGGCAGTGTTCCTTTAATTACAGTAAACTAAACTGGTTAAAAAACTAAAAGAGTAGTTTATTTAGGGCGTTATAGAAATTTGATTTGTGACAGTGTTCGTTTAATTACAGTAAACTAAATGGGTAAAAAAACTAAAAACAGTTTAAATAAATGAAAAAATTCTAAAATTCTTAAATCAATGCAAAATGAATCAAATAAGCTTAGAAAATTGTAGTACAAAGGTCTTTGTATAAAACAAAATATTGCGGCAAAATGACTTGCGCGGATTTTTCGCCACGGATTTTTCGCCAAGACTAAAATGAAGCTCGCAGCGTTTTTTCCGGGACTGAAACGAAGCAACGTAGCAGGAACTAGTTTATAAACGCATTTTCGGCCAGGACTAAAATGAAGCGGGACTCAAACGAAGCGGGACTAAAACAAAGCGGGACTAAAACGAAGCGGGACTGAAACAAAGCTCGCAGTGATTTTTTTCCAGGACTAAAACGAAGCGGGACTAAAATGAAGCGGACCCGGAAATCAGAGTCAAGGCTTTGACAGCGCTCTTTCACAAGTCCCCAATGTTGGTCATCACAACACGCTTCCATGCACCAATATTATCACTCCAGCTAACATTGGAATGACAATGAATGGCTCAGTGCAAGCGCTGTTAATTCAAATGCAACAGCAACAGCAGCAGTTTATGCAACAAATATTGGCCATGCAGTAAAAATCAATGGCTCAATCTCAACAGCAGGTTATCAACGTCATGCAGCAACTTCACAAAATGGTGGCATGGTCAGGTGACAGCTGCAATTGAAACAATCTACACGCTGCAACAGTTAACAACCAAGGTACCACTAATGCAAACCTTCCTCGCATACAACTGCCTCAATTCAATCGCGATTTTCGCCAATGGAGCCATTTTTGGGAATCATTTAACATCAATGTTCATCAGAAACCAATTTACGACAAACAGAAGTTGGATTACCTCAATCAATTACTACATGGTCCAGCTAAGGACAAAATCAAAGAACTTGGCTTTGAAGGCTCAAGCTATAGTGAAGCGATTAAAATATTGCAGCAGCATTATGGAAATCCTGCATTTCAGCTTACGGCACAATGGGATGCCTTTCACGCCTTGCCTGTTTTTTTGTGACAATCTGACCAATTTGGAAAAATTCACAGATGAAGCCCGATCCACAATTGCTTCTTTGGAACGCTATGGAACACACAAGGAAGCTCTACACGTGATAGTTTTAGAATGGCTAAAAACGCTTCCATCGATAGTGGTCAGCAAATACACTGAAAAACGTGTGTTATCTGGATCAACTGGACCTGATGACATGAATGATTTAATGGAATTTTCACGTATGTACAATGAAATTCAAATGCTGACCGTTTCTTCTGTTAAGCAATTAGCTGAGCGCCAACCAGTAACCCAAGCCCTGCTAATTGCCAACTAACATCGCGGAACAACATATCAACTGCCAACTTTAATCAGAATATTCACAAAAATTTATCAAAATGTGTGTTCTGCGGCAATGAAGTGATAACTGCAACAAACTGGTGATAGTAGAGGACCGTAAAAACGCGCTCATTAAAGAAAAACGCTGCTTCAAATGCATCGGTTTGAGACACTCAGCAAACACCTGCCAAAGAATGAAACCTTGCTTTATCTGCAAGCAAACTGGTCATTATACCTCTATCTGCAACAAACAAAAAGGAAAGCCATCTACAACCCAAATGAATGTAAATCTGGAGAAACAAAATAACACAGAAGAAAAACCAGTGGATGCTGCGGTTGTCAACACTTAACTGACCCTTGATGGAGAGGCCAAAGATAACATCATGATGGCGGCATTTCCTTGCAATGTCACCAATACTAAAACAAATCAATGCCAAGAACTAATGGCGTTTATTGATAGAGGTGCACGTCTGTCTTTTATCAGTCAAGATGCTGCAAACAAGTTTGGCCTAAAACCGTGGAAAGCTGTATTATTGTCAGTTTTACACTTCAACGCTGACAATGTTGATTTTATCAAAGCGGATGTGGTTTACGCCAAACTCAATGGGGTTAATGGTTTTAAATTAGATTTGGAAGCCTATGTCCTTGCAAAAACTGCACCAGCCTTTAAAGTCTCGCCTATCAAACTTAACAAAAATGATTTAAATGTGGTTCGCCAGTTAAAGCCACTCAACTCTCCACCAGATCATGAAATACAGCGTCCTGTGGACATTTTTATTGGTCAAAATTACTACAAAACTATAATGGGATCACAAATCAAAGCCACAAAGTTTCAAAGTCAGCTGTATGTCTATCATACGCCACTGGGAAATGTGTTTTGTGGCCATTGAAGTTCTGGTACAGAACTACAAAATGGTGGGACAATTATGTGACTGTTAAATCAAGCAGCTGTTAGTGAGCTAATGGGACGCTTGTGGCAACAGAAAGCATATGACATCCATAGTCCACACCAAAGAATGTGTACATCAAAGTAACAGAAAATGCTTGATGATTTCAAAAGGAAAACAAAAGTCAAGATGAAAAAACTATTGCAATAAACTTGAAGGAATTATCAATACCTGTCATTTTTTCAAACTGATGCAACTTAAGTGTCTGGGGGCAGATTCTTAAGGTTTATGACGTCACAGACTCAAATATTTATTTATTCGCTCTTGAAGCTTCTAGAATATTCTATACATTGGCGGTCTTGTCGTTATTTTGTCGCCTATCGCTAATTGGCTAAGAACTTCCTGGAAGTTTCTGGAACTATGTTTCAGTAATTGCTGACCGAGCGAAATCAGTGTTACAAAATGTAATTAAAGATGATTATATGTAATTTAGTGTTGTAAAATGTTACTTAATGTTGTTAAATGTTGTTAAATCAACATTATTGATATTATTATTGAAAAAAAATTTTTTAAAGCTGCTGTTATTCCAAACCGCCTTGTTATTTTATTGTGTGCCTTTGCTGTTCTTGTTTTGTTACCAATAAACGTTTCAATTTCAATTCCACTGCGCGCTTCGCTTTTTCATAGCCTGACACTCTTAATAGGCTATGCTTCAATTGTATCTTGATCACTTTGTAAATTTATATGGGGAAATGAAAGGACCAATTAAACCTGTGCGGTTACTGCTTAAAAAGACAAATTAGAACGCAGAACTTTTTAAGTTCACAAAATATACAAAAATTAGTGATTTTAGCCCTTAAAAATATACATTTTGATCTTTAAGATAGAGTATTTCATCTTTAATATTAAACAGTTTTTGTTGAAAGTTTTGTTTTTTGTTGAAAATAGCATTCGGTTTATCGGTTATCAAATAAAAACAAACAAAAAACGGATAAACATAAGACAAAAAAACTAATTATAAATAGTGTAAAAATATATTACAAGTTATAATATGTTCGCTTAATTAAGTTTTTAGAATGACCAATTAAACCTGTGCGGTTATTGCTTAAAAAAACAAATTAGAACGCCGAACTTTTTAAGTTCACAAAATATACAAAAATTAGTCAATTTTAGCCCTTAAAAATATACATTTTGATCTTTAAGATAAAGTATTTCATCTTTAATATTAAACAGTTTTTGTCGAAAGTTTTGTTTTTATCGTTTAGTTTGGCTTATGTTGTCCGCCAGTTGTTGAGAAAAACCCTGTAAAAATGAAAAACCATGTGTTTAACTGGTTTTTAATTTAATAGTTCCATAAATTAACATGTTTTTTAGGTAAACCAGATATTTTTTTTTCTTCATGGCTTTTTATTAGTTTATTTAACTAGTTGTTAGCATGGGGATTAATTAATATTGAGCTAGCTAGGCTAGTGGTAAATTTTGGGCTATTTTGAGCATCAGTTGCCAAAAAATCCTAAAAAAACATGCTATTGACGTATTTTCCCTGTTTTTTAACTGTTTCATTTTATAAATTATTTTTTGTTTCGTGAAAGTTAAATTTGTTCTCCACAGCTTTTTTATCTAAATGTAAACCAAACGTAGCTGC
Source organism: Microlaimidae sp. YZB2_3 (assembly GCA_030248175.1). NCBI lineage: Eukaryota > Metazoa > Nematoda > Chromadorea > Desmodorida > Microlaimidae > Microlaimidae sp. YZB2_3. Next base: position 39,886 of record JASAMX010007855.1, on the reverse strand, counting down.
AACAGTGTGCTCACGTGATTAATTTAAACACGCCCACATGACTTTCATGCGGAGAAATTTTTTTCGCTCCAACAAGAATAGCAATTTTTGGAAAATTCAATGCGTTTGTGAAGTTTATAATTTATAAATCAAATGTTAAGATTTCTCCTTATAGTTTTGACTGCAAAGCGTTCAGTAACCATTTGTAGAACATAGCAAAAATAAATGTTTTTTACTTACATAAAAATTATATTTTAGAATATTCAAAAGACAAAAAAATCGACAAATTGTTCAAAAACACAAATTGACAAAAGTTCAAAAACATATATATAAACAAATACGCCATATTAAATCGAATCTAATTGGCTGATAAAGTGATGTCAGATTCTTATGATTTGATTGTTTACTTAATGGGGGGCATTTTGTAATCCAACTGTTGCAACCACGTTGGGTTTACCTTTGGTTCGTTTAACTTGTTGTTAACATGGGAATGAATAAATCGAGCTAGATATGCCAGTCTTAAATTTTAGCTTGTTTTGTGCTTCAGTTGTCAAGAAAATCTTAAAAAAACATCCATGAACGTATTTTATTTGTTTTTTACAGTTTGGTTTTATAATTTATTATTTTGTTTAGGTGAAAATGAAATTTGTTCTCCATGACTTTTTTTTTTACTAGTTCACTACTAGTAGTCGGAATTACATAGTCAATTGCACTAAAGGTAAACCCAACGTGGCTGCAACAGTTGTTCGTTGGATTAAAAGCTGCCCCCCGTTAAGTAACCACTCTAATCACGAGAATCTGACGTCACTTTATCAAACAAAAAACTCGGTATTAAACCGACTCTCATTGGCTGAAAAAAAGATGTCAGATTATCGTGATTTGAATGGTTACATAATATGGGCATTTTTTAATCCAAGAAACAACTGTTGCAGCCACGTTGGGTTTACCTTTAGTAAAAATTTCCATGCCGTACACCCTGAAGATCTTTTAGTTGCAAACGCAAAATAAATCAATTTTATTGTTTTGAATGGTAAAAAAACACACACTTGTAATTTGTAACTTTTTTTCAAAACCTCAATATTGAATCGGGTATTCAAATAATTAAATAAAAAACAGTAAATTTTAAAATTGTAAAACATTTATAATTGTAAAATAAAATTGTAAAACATTTATAATACAAATAATAAAATTATTTATCGTTATGCTTTACAATAGAATGTAGCTCTCAACAATAAAAAAACAAACTAAATTCACATTCTTTCATTTGCATAATTGATTTTCGAAATACTTTTGCAAATTAAAATTTGTTGTTGTTTTTTTTATTTGCATATTTTGTTTTTAATAAAAATTTGTTTTATATATGTACTAAATAGGGCAATTAGAACTGGAACTTGGCTGGAGAAATAAAGGACTTACAGCCGAAAATGTGAACTATAGTGATGTCCCTACCCTCTAATATCATATGCCCCGCAGCTATGGACATATAAAGCGGAGGAATCTCCGGCCGCCCCTTAAATGAGCCATATAAGGCTTATTTAAGCTCGAAATATGTATTAAGTTATTCTGTTCGAAAGTTTAGGACTATTTTTATTATTTTAATAAGTTTTAAAAAATTTAGTTTACAAAATTTTTTTAAAAAGAAATCTAATATTAAATTACTTTCTAATCATTCATAAAATTAGTACAAAAGTAGGGCGGAGCTCGGGGGAAAATCACTAGTTTGAAATCATTCAAATATCACTTCGCCTGCCCCAAAGCTTAAACCTAACACCAAACTATTTTTTTTAACTTTCCGCTCCAACTTCCTTTTTTGCGGCCCAAACTTTTAAAACTGTCCAACGGCTCCAAGTTCCCTGCTGTCGTACCATCAAATCAGTTTAAATCGCGTTTTTTGTTTGTTTTTTAAACTAAATTTTCTGTCTTCAAAAGAGTTGCCAAACGAAATAAGAGGATGTGGGAAAACCATTTTTATAACATTTTATTAATATCACAAGCTCATATCTTAGTCTGCAAACGTTTTCAAACTTCACTCCTCGCTAAATTCAAATCTATCGGGCAAGAAATCGAGCGCACTTTTTTGCATACCAAAATTCATGCTTTTGATTTAGATTTTTGTTATAAATATGATAATCAAAATTTTTTCAGAAATGACAACAAAAACCCCTAAAAATTAAAGAATTAAATGTTTTTATCAAAGTATCAAACACACAAACTATTTTTAATGGCAGCAAAACCTGTGTCAGCCGCAAACAGTTGTCGTAAACTTCAAACTTCCCCATGTATAATTTGACTTAAATTAGATAAAATGTGTTATAAAAATAAACCTCAGGACACAAATTTTTAACATCCTAAAAGCGCCACTTTTTTAACATATTTATATATGTTTCTTTTAAAAAAATAAAATTTCTACTGATTTAAATAGTTGAACAAGTTACACATTCGCGGTTGTCAAAAATTAATTTGGGCAGTTTTTTTTCAATATTACATATTCTGTTCGACTTGGATAATTAGCTATATCCACTTTTATCTAATCATATCCCCAAAAAAAATTTGAACACAATAGTTATTCATATAGTTTTTATAAAAATCGATTATTTCCTTGGTGTATTGGTATTTCATATAATAACTTGACAATTTTTTCAATGGATTTGATATAAGTAACAATTTTTAATGGATGAATCTCACATAAAAAATAATATAAATACGATTAATGTGAATGTGCGTTCGCAACTATTTTTTAGTTGGAAAATTGTGCAAAACCTACTAAATGCACTATTAATGAACTGAACATTATACAGAACGACCCATCAGCTGCGCAACAATCATGCTTATGCAAATTAAACCACACCGTATGCAAATTATTTCTTACGTAATATTTATCCATTTCTCTTATTTTTTTTGTCAAATTTGATTATATAATTATTTTACCAGTGCAAATTAACGCCAAATTATTTTATTTTTAAACTTACTAGCTTAGAGTTTTGACAAATTAAATTACTAATTAACTTACTAGTTTAAAATTTTATAAGATTAACTTACTAGTTAACCTACTAGTTAAAAATTTTGGGACATTAACTTACTAGTTAATTTTCTAGATTTTTTTTACACATTAACTTACAAAATTTTGGACCATTAACTTACTAGTTAATTTACTAGTTCAAAATTTTAGACGATTAACTTACTAGTTAACTTACTGGTTTAAGATTTGCTTACCAGCACAACTCTAACTCTTACTCGGATTTTTTCTTACAAATACTTAAATTAATTTAGTAACATTTAAATAATTTAAACAAGTAGATTTTCATGGGCTTGTTGTAAAATGAGTCTCAGAAGAAAGTTTTTTAAGCCCTAACGCACTAAAGACCATTTACTTAGACGAAAAAACTTATTTAAACGAAAATTTATGCATAAAAATAGCAAAACACTTTGAAACAGAGCTCTGGAGCTCCAAAAATCGACGTTTAGCTCCGTTGCAAATTTACTTTTATTATAATTTTACTCTTACTTTTACTTAAAAAATAGGTCTTATTTTTACTTTACTTAAATAAAATATCACAAATTACTTTTACTTTTACTTTACTCAAATAAATTTTTTTTAATTTACTTTTATTTTTTCATGAAAATAATCAAAAATCAATACTTTTTACAACAAAATTGAATACTAAATAAAATAATAATTTAAGGTTTAAAAGAATTGAAATAATAAAATATTTTTTGTTCTGCTTAAAAAAACTTTGTCTATTAAAAAATAAGTTTTTTACTTCACAAGTGCTTAAATTCTAAAATGTGACTATTAATTACCTAAAACAAATAATTTACAGTAAAAAATTAAAATTTTTTAACAAAAAAAACGACCAAAATTACAAATTCTGTTAAATTTTTAGTCTGCCCCGGCCCCGGCCCCGGCACCGACCCCGGCTCCGGCCCCGGCCCCGGCATCAGGGATAATTCTGCCCCGATTGATCCCTAGCTACAACTCGTTAGATATATTTAAACCTATTGCTTTTACCTATGTCAAGAAGGCATAAGTGTAGAAAATGTCCGACTGTGTGTTAAACAGTTGTTTAAATTATAGGTAGATTCCTAAGTGTAAATTTTTAATCATGTCAAAAAAGTTACTACAACCCGTAAATTAATCTCCATTTTGTGAAATAATTTACATGATAATTTTTTTACGTAATACTGCAGATTATTCTACATGATAACCGCGAATTTGCAAACAGAAAACTGCAAACGTAAACTCTTTGATGATGTTTTTTTTCACGTGATGTTTTCAAATATTCAACGTTGTTTTTTGTTGAATCCAACGTATAAATTATTTTACATGTTAAAACATCAAATATTTTGAAAAAATTGAATTATTCGACAGTATTATGTAAAAAAATTTGCTGTATGCATCTTGCGTTTACAGTTTTTTTTTACTTTGAAAAATTCGAACGGCAAAAAAACTGTGAACTTAAAATACACAGATGAGGATTTTTCCACGTAATACTGTCAAATATTCTAGGTTTTTTATAGCATCGGCCGTATAAACAATTTTATATGGAATATTTTACTAATTTGAATTATTTGACAGCGTAGTACAACTGTATAAAAACTTTATCTAGGAGTTTTGCGTTCGCAAATTTTTATTTCTACATGATAAAAAATTTACACTGTGGAATAATCTACCTACAATTTGAGTAACTGTTTAACACATTCGGACATTCTCTACTTTTATGAATTCTTGACTATGCTATAATTTTTTTCATAACTGTTAATAATATATTCATAATAATTCTACAAAATAACATGTAAAACAAGGTTTATTTTTATATGTTAAAAATTTATTTGGTAGATAATTTGTTGTGTATATTGGTAAGTACAAAGTGTTTATCACCTTAGCGACTTGTTATGAGCTTAGGGGTTAACAAAACTAATGGCAATTGACCCAAAACAGAAACCCTAAAATGTTATTCGCTAGAATATAGTTTTGCCCATCAACATGTGAATGGGTTATCTACCTATGACATTATATGCACAGAATATAATTCGCTAGTCACTGTCAAAAACAAAGCATTGATTTTTCAACCGAGTCAAAACTACCTCAAGGTAGAACATATTTTTATGAAATAGAGTGCATAATAAAATATATTGACAAGCTTTATATTATACAAAACGAGAAATATATTACCTGGGAGAGTTGCTCCTTTTGCAATCGTAGTTATTAAACCTAAAAATGAGTAAAATTGTTTCAATAGAAAACTTCGTTTTGAATTTAGAAATATAGTTTGTACATAAGTGGTGTCAAAAAAACAACAAAATTAATTCAGCATATGTAGGTACTAGCACTACTCTCTGTTTTTTTAGCGATACTAGAAAAAGTTTGACAAAAAAATTTTTGTTTGCTCTCTTATAACTTTTGAACTCGCCGCGATCAATATGCAAACATCTCACGTTAAGGTCTTTCTACTTTTGGCTACCTGCTGAAAAAATATTTTTTTCAGAAATTTTGGGGGTTAGCCCCAAAACCCCTGAAATTTAGGGTCAATTTTTTTCAACCAAATTTCTAACTCTTTACCATATGGGTCCTTACGTCTGAAAATTTTTGTACAGATTACCCATAGTTTTCTGAGCTCAAAACTATATAATTTGTTCGGGGTAACCTACCTGCGTCGGGTACCCCGAGAGGCTAAATTTTACGATTTTTGCTAAAAATCTTTGTATGGGGCGGATAGTGCATATTTTGGCATCATGCTCAAAAACTGATTGAGCCACAGGTTTGAAACCGGAGGGAATTATGCGAAATTTTAAGCTCTACATTTTGGTTATAGTCCCAAAAATTTTTGATGCCCTAAGGCACTGCAATGGCTGACCCCTAAAAATAAAACTTTTGACACAGCCCCTTTATATAGGCGAGTAATATATCACTTTAAATCTCTCAGCGTGCTGATTTTTAAAATATAAAAAAATTTGCTCTAAATGGTCGGGTAACCCATATACAGACCCAAATAAATACAAATACCAAAATATCCTTAGTACCCCCAAAATTAGTAAGGGGTGATTTTTTTGTTTTTATTATTTTTAAGCCGTGTTAATAGTTTATATTCGTTTGAAAGCTCTATGCGTGCTGATTTCAAAATAATAATTTTAGGCTAAAATTTTTTATGGTTACCCGGTTACATACCACCAAATACCCCCAAAATCGAAAAAATGGTAATTTTGCCATTTTTTTTCATTTTAAGTGACGTGTTTATACTCAAATCAAAAGCTCTCGACGCAATGATTTAAAAAATATATAGTTTTTTCAAAATTTTGTTCAGTGGTTCGCTAATTTTCACCCATCAATGTTCCCCATAAAATTCTTAAGAGGTGATTTTATTATAATACCGTCATGTTTTTACTCATATCAAAGCTCTCGACACGCTGATGTCAAAAAATTATTTTTAACTCGATTCACTTAATCGTTACTATTTTTACAACCCACAATGTAACCCCAAAAATTTTTAGGGTGTCATTTTTATATATTTATTGTAATATCTTCATGTCTGTACTCATAACAAAGCTTTCGACACGCTGATCTCAAAAATATAAGTTTCAACTCGATTCACCCAATGGTTACTATTTTTACAACCCATAATGTACCCCCAAAAATTTTTAGGGGGTACATTTTGGATTGTAAAAATGGTAACAAATGAGTGAATCGAGTTGAAATTTATATTTTTGAGATCAGCATGTCGAAAGCTTTAATATAAGTATAAGCAAGACGGTATTACAATAAATATATAAAAATGACCCCCTAAAAATTTTAGGGGGTACATTGTGGGTTGTAAAAATGGTAACCATTAGGTGAATCGAATTGAAATTTATATTTTCGAGATCAGCGTTTCGAGAGCTTTGATATGAGTACAAACATAACGGTATTACAATAAATATAAAAATATGGTCCTTTAAAAATTTTTGTGGGTACATTGTGGGTTGTAAAAATGGTAACCATTGAGCGATTAGAGTTAAAAATAATTTTTTTGACATCACCGTGTCGAGAGCTTTGATATGAGTAAAAACATGACGGTATTATAATAAAATCACCTTTTAAGAATTTTAGGGTAGTACATTGATGGGTACAAGATTGGTTAACCACTGATTTATAAATTTAAAAAACCGTATATTTTTGAAATCAGTGCGTCGAGTGCTTTTATCATGGGTGGCGAGGGGGGGGGGGCACGGGGCGATTTAGCCCCGTGGCACCGCGCCAACCATAATTAGAGAACGTGGGTAAATTTTGAGATTCGTGTTCATCTCCTTCTTCTTCTTTTTATTATTCTAACGCTCAATTCTTAAAATCAATATTCCTCCTTCGTTACTGATTGATCAAAAATAAACATAGGCTCTTTGGAAAGAAGAAAAAATTACGCAATTTTCTTAGGAGCCACTTTTTTGATTTAGGTCCTTGTTATCGATATATTGATCAAAATAATAAATTGAAAAAATAGACAAATAAAAACTCCCAACTGCACAATAACAGCCTTTCGGCAACAATAAGGATTGTACAGAGCAGACAACGAACAGTCCCTCAAAGAAACCAACAAACAAAAAAAGCAGACCGGTTTTAATTGGTGGCAGAAACCAAACCAGTTCCCAGCGCCATCTGTTTCAACGGGGCGGAAAACGGCGAAAACAACGGAGTAATTTTTTTAATTCTTAAATTACTGATAACAAAATTAATTCAAAGTTTTATTTAAAAAATAATGTGTCAGTGGCGCGGAAGCGCCACGTGGCGGTTTAGCCCCACGGAACCCACAGCACCACGGCACACTATAATTAGAGAACGTTGGGAAAATTTTTAATAATTTATGTTCATCTTCTTCTATTTATTATTATAATTCTAACGCTCATTATCTTAAAATCAATATTCTTAATCGTTTACATGGCGATTTAACCCTGCGGTACCACACCAACTACAATTAGAGAATCTGGATAAAATTTGTAATTTATGTTCATCATCTTCTTCTTCTAATTTTTTTTATTCCAAAAAAATAATTGCAATCATCGGTGGCGCGGGAGCGCCCACTGCGATTTAGCCCCACGACACCGCGACAATTATAACTAGAGCACCTGGTAAATTTTGTAATTCATGTTTATCATCTTTTTCTTCTTATTATTATTTAAAAAAATATAATTCCAATCATCGGTGGTGCGGGGGTACACTGCAGTTTAACCCACGGCATCGCGCCAACTATACTTAGAGAACGTGAGTAAATTTTATAATTCATGTTCATCATCTTCTTCTTATTATTATTTTTATTTTCAAAATTATAATTGCAATCATTGGCGCACAGCATCGCGCCAACTATACTTAGAGAACGAAGGTAAACTTTGTCTGGAGCGCCACTGCACTGCACTAACTATGTTTAAACAACGTGGGTAAATTTTGTAATTTTAAATTCTTCTTCTTATTATTATTATTTTTTATTAAAAAAGTATATTTCGGCAACGGAATGATCATAAACATATGTCATTGCGCAGCTAAAACTATAGTTTATTAGGCTATTTTTTAATTTAATTCAAAAAAAGTGGTAGAATAGCCTTAAAAAATGCTCTAAAAATAGAGCAGGAAAAAGGGGCGATTTTTCCCCGGGCGAATGTTTAGACAGAAAAGATGTGGACTAGTCTGAGATGACATTATGTGGACTATAGGAAATTTGCATGTGGTTTGGCCAGCTGCCCACTGCATAAAAAATTGTACCATATTGAAAAAAATTATTTAAATTAAAAGTTATTACAGTTAAATAATTTATGGAAATCAAATAATTGTGAAGCCAAACCAAAGACAAATTATTAAAAATATACAAAGTATTTTTTTGATAAAACTATTTATTACTTGTATTTGTATCATAAAAGCAAAATGGAAAAAATACCTTGGTACTTGAAAAAGCTAAAAACTATTTGGATGAAGAAACCATTCATTTCGTTAAAATTAACGGAAAACCATAGGCTGCTGCTAATTTTTAAAGGTCTGACATTTTTTTGCAGTTTTTGTTATTAAAACAAGTTAAATATTCCTATAAAACTAAAGTCTGTTCTAAAATGGTTGAAACTGGTGACTAAACTTGAAATTAAAAAACGTTATCTAAAAAATGAACAAAGAATTACTGCGATGCTTATTTAAGTGTGTAACTTAGACTTTGGCTATCAGTTGAAACTAAAAAAATAGTGTTCAAAAAACTGCTGCTGATACAGTCAAAAAAACCTGGACCTCAAAAAAATTTTTTTGTTAGTACAAGATAAAAGACGCCACTTAATATGTTGTTAAAACATATTTTTCCGAGTGTTTCCTGAAAATTTGTGTTAGATTCGAACGGTAAGTTTTTGCATCAAATGTGCGCCGTTTTTCGCGCCTTCTTTTCAACTAAAAATTTCTTGAGGGTCAAGCTTCGAAGAGTAAGAGGAAGCCAAAGACAAGTGCTCAACCTGGTTTTAAAAATATTTTCCCGAAACTATAAAAACTGTTATATTGGTCACATAAGAAGTCTTTTGATATGTTACTGTTGCTGTGTTATTGTGTTAATTTTACTGTGTTATTAAATGGAGAAACGTGATTGCAAGTAAAAAATGACTTTAAAAAGGCATTTTGTAGCTGTTTTATTTGCGTTTTCGTAATAAGATTTAAATTTTGAAATTATGTTTTTTTAACAAAATAACGTAGAAACTCGTAAAAAATCAACTTTTAAAGCAAAGTTTTTTGGAAAAGTTTTTAATTAAAAAATTTTTTGCTGCCACCATAAACCTTTGCAACGCTTCCAAATTTTAAATGTTTCGTTTTTGACAATTTGTTGTAAGCTTAATAACAGGTTTTTCACACAAGCAATATATCAAAAGTCGTCTTATGTAATCAATTTTTGATTTTTAACAGTTTCGGTTAAAAATTTTTTAAAACCAAAGTGCGCACTTTCTTTGGCCACCTTAGCGTCCTGAAATTTCTCTCTGAATTTAAAAAAATCTCAAAAAAATTTTATTTAAAAAAAAACAAAAAAGGCCTATGACTTGCGTTGGTACTAGCCACACCTCAAGATCCTCAGGCGTTTGAAACATTAAACGGCACCAAGAACAAATACTGTGTGAAAAAACGTGAAAATCGGTCGCATTCAAATCGTCATAAATAAACTCACCGTTTTAATCGTGCTCAATCTTTCAGGAAAAGTATGTTTTAACAGCATTCCAAACAGCGTTATTTAACTCGCGCTATAAAAAAATTGTTGTTTTTTTTGAGGCCCAGTTTCTTATCGTATCAGACGTAGTGATGGATGGCTTATAGTGGAAAAACATCTTCTTTTAGTTTTAACTGATAGTCAAAAGTTTAAGCTACGATATAAGCATCGTAGTAATTGGTTGGACCGTTTTTAAGTCAATGTTTTGACGCCAGTCTCAATAATTTTTGAACAGAGAAAAGTAACAGTGAATGGATAACTAAAGGTTGACCATTAAATCATGTTTATGTATCTAATGGCAATATATCCATTTAGTGTGACTATTAAGGGAAACAAAAGTTTTCAAACACGGGAGATTTGAGATCAATAAATTTTTTATTGAATTTTTTAAGTCCATTGTTGATTATGGGATTTTTTTATAAAGAAAAAATAATCACAGCTAATTTTTCGAATTATCTCATTATAAAAACATCAATATAATACACTGCGATAACTATTTTTGTTTTGTTTTTTTTTTAATACAAGGAATATTTATTTGTATCCAAGAGCAATAACTTTATGAAACTATAGATCAATATTGTGTTCTAAATAAGATTTTTTCTTAAATATGTGTTAATTCAAAACATGTTTGATTTGGAAAGATGCACATAAATATTTAGCGTTTTTTGTTCGAATTTTTCGAATTATGCAGTTTTAAACTTGGAACAAAATTTATAGCGTTAACACTTCTCATCAAACTGAAAAAAATATGATAAAACTTAGCATTAAACATAAAAAGTTATTTTTAACCACCAAATTGATAACTCTTCTTAATAGTTGTTTGTTAGTGAATTTTGTTAGACATTTCTGTTTTAAACAAGCGTATTCAAATTATTTTTTAAAGGATGTTGTAAATAATGATTTTACAATATAACTAGCCATGGTTAAAATTCCAGAGTAAAATCGGGTCGAATTTAAAATAGTATTGTGATAGTTCACGAAAATCCGAAGCAAGGTATTTAATTATGTAGGCATAATTACTTCCAAAATTAAAATTAGGCAGTTAAGTAGTCGATCGAAATTCAAAAAAGGTATTTAATGGTTTAATTTTAATGTACGAAAAAAAGTAGTTAAGTAGTTAGGTAGTTAATTTTGAAAGCAAATTCAAAATGAAAATAAAAATTGTCGAAAAACTCAATGATTTTAAGTTTTTAGCGAGGTTTTTTTAGTAAAACACGTTGTCTTCAACAAATAATTTTAGTACAAAAAGATTACAAATTTTATATGATGCAATTGCAAAAAATTGCCTAAAGTATTCAGAAAATAATATGCTACTGTGTTCTAAATGAAAACTACGTGTTTTTATGCCATAAATTTGTTCTTCTCTTTCTTTCGTCTCCTACACACCAATTTTAAAAATTTATTTATTCAACAAGACACACAAACACCTATCACAATTTATTTATTGACACCTCGTAGTTAAACCGCTTATCATATAAGTATATCCGGCACCCAGCACGATATTTACTGTAATTAAACCATGATGTGCGGTTTTTTAATAATTACCGCGCTGGATTCCGGCTATATTTACATGTTATATGAAAAGATGAGCGGTTTAACTACGATGTATTTATATCACAATATTTCATATCAGAGGTTATTTTAACATAATTAGGAAACTGCTTCATTGTCTAGTTTTGTTTCCAAAAGCACAAAATTTTCTTCAAGATTGATCGCGCCTAAAGTTTTTAAATTAATGGTTATTTTAAAATTAAATCGTGAACAATTGTACTAATAAAAACTCTAATATTTAAATATAATAAATTTTTGTACGATTATTCATAAATCTTTTTTTTTAACAAAAATCGTGTGAGACGCTAAAAATACAGTCGATTTGATTAATTTAATAATAAAATTTCTAAAAACAAACGAGTTTTTTATAAATCAAAATACTGCTTAAGAGAAAACTTTCTGTATTTTTCGCGTTTTTATATAATAGTGCGGTGCGGAATCAAACTTTTTGTTTTCAATTTTGATAAGTTTTGTGAAAACCTTAGCCCTGCCCGAAATAGCCCACAAAAATTTTTTAACAACATATCTCCGTTGGTCCAGGAGTTACGACCTTCGGAAAATAGCATTTTTCAACAATTTTGTACTTGAAAGATTGCTCAATGGGTATATCGATTCACTTTACTATTATGCACTCAACGGAAGCGGCTACTTTCTACTTTAATTTAATACCTTGATCGTTGAGATTGATGGAGTATTTGTGGAAATATTGCGTTTCCCGCACAAAAAACCCGCGATTTCTTTGTTAAAAACATCAAACGACGGCAGTGATTTTGTGAAGTTTGCCCAACCTTTCTTTCCTTCACTTCGTGTTTTTAAATTGAAATTAAGATAATATACAAAATTAAAAACGTACTTTTTGATTCTGTGCGGTGTGAAAAAAAAGGACGACCAATCCCAAACTTATGTTCAAACCAAATACAGTCGCGTACAAAGCCAGATAAGGATAATAAATTGCAGTCATACCAAACAAGTTGGCTGCAACCAGTACGCTAAGAATCACCAAAATGCCTTGTCTGCTTATTCTGAAATTGCAAAAATTCTGAAATTAATTCATTAATTCTAAAGTAGTAAAACCAAGGTTAAAGCTCCAGTATAGGTTAAGTAGAATTTTATTTAAAATTTTAAAACTCAGAATTAATTTTCAAAAAACCTATATAGATTACAAATATTTCTGAAATTATTTGAAAAGCCAGTGTCTACCCTAAGAATCAACTTTTATTTGTGATTCCGAAAATACTTTTTTTAAGAAAGTAGTTTACCTTAAAGGTGCGGTACCGAGTCAAGCTTTTTGTCTTCGATTTTGATTATTTTTTGTGAAAACCTTACCCCTGCGTCCAATAGCCCGCAAAACTTTTTATGAAAATATCTCCAGTGGTTCAGGAGATATGACCCGCCAAATATTTCTTTTTTCGACAATTCTGTACGTGAAAAATTCCTCGATGGGTACAAAAATGTAAATTACAAGTTATAAACAAAAAGAAAGCGGCTACTTTTTAATTTAATTTGGCAGCTCGATTGTTAAGATTAATGCAGTATATGTCGAGATATTGCGTTTCCCGTACAAAAAACCCTCAATTTTTTTCGTTAAAAACACCAAACGACGATAGTGATTTGATGAAGTTGTCTAACATTTTTGCCTACACTTCGTATATTTAGCAAAAAAATCGCGGGTTGTTTGTACGGGAAATGCAATATCTCGAGAAATACTGCTTTAATCTTAACAATCAAGGTATCAAATTAAAGTAAAAAGTAGCCGCTTTCTTTAAATGCATATTTTGTAACTTAAATTTTTATACTCGTTGAACAATTTTTCACGGCCAAAATTGTCGACTTCGATTTCAATATTATTTTGAAAAACCTTACCCCTGTTACCAATAGCCCACAAATTTTTAAAAACTTTAGTGGTTCAGAAGATAAACCTCAAAAATAGCGTTTTTATTCGGTGATTCTGTACTTTAAAAATTGCTTGAGAATATAAACATTTCAGTTAGAAAAAGTTCGCTGATAAATAAAGCGGAAACTCTAGTTTTCCGAGATTTTGATTGTTAAAATTGCTGCAGTATATGTTAAGATATTTCTTGATCGTACAAAAAAAAGCTTGCGATTTTTTTTACTAAAAACACAAAGTATGGGAAAAATTGCGGCTATATTTAATTTCAGCCCAAGATTTAACACTCAATATAATACCAAACAGGCCACCGTGTATTATTTTCCCTATTTTTCATTGCAAATGATCTATTTATTTATTTTTATTTTTAATTTATTTTTGTCAAACGACAAGAACATACAAAAATGAAACAAATGCTTAAAACAGTTAATTAATACTTTACATAGATACAAAGAAAAATAATAAAATCACCTCAAAACCAAAAAGTTCAAATATCTCCGGTTTTATTACTAATTATTATTATTAACATTAAAAATGGCTAACAAATTTTATCATTTGAATACGTTTTAAAAGTACAGTTTTAAAAGTATTTGATTAACTGTGTTAATTCAAAATGTATTTTGAGTTTTAAACGTAAAGGGTTAAGTAAAAAAAAGTAAATTTGCTGAGAGCATTGAAAGTAAAATTATCAGTTTTAAAAACAAAAAACCAAAACAAATAGTTTTTGTAAGAAAACTAAACTATTTTTTGTTTATTACACGAAAAAAAAACACGATAAACCAGTGATCGTACCGTTGCAAATGCACGTGAAGTTACTTGTTCGGTTTTGTTAAACCCTGCTCAAGTTTTTTGCGAAAAATAAATTCCTAGATTTTGAGTTTCTGGCTGAAAAATTGCAAATCTCAATGTATAAATAAATACTAATCTTAACAATCAAGAAAATAAAAAAGCATAAAGTTGCCACTTTCTTTGAAAAAATCTTTTACAAATTAAAAAAATATAAAAATTAAAAACAAAAATTTTGACTTTGTACCGCGCCTTTAACCCAAAAACAAACCAAATAGTTAATTTAACTTAATAGATAACTAGTTAATTACTTAAATTTTTAATTTTTAGAATAAATATACTTGGTTAAAGGCGTGAGTTTGTGAACACACACACACACACATACACACACGAACACACACACACACACACACACACACACACACACACACACACACACACACACACACACACACACACACACACACACACACACACACACACACACACACACACACACACACACACACACACACACACACACACACACACACACACACACACACACACACACACACACACACACACACACACACACACACACACACACACACACACACACACACACACACACACACACACACACACACACACACACACACACACACACACACACACACACACACACACACACACACACACACACACACACACACACACACACACACACACACACACACACACACACACACACACACACACACACACACACACACACACACACACACACACACACACACACACACACACACACACACACACACACACACACACACACACACACACACACACACACACACACACACACACACACACACTTGTTTACATAATATATGTTGCCAATATTTTTAATGCAAACACACAAAATACTTCACCTTCATCTTTTTAATTTTATTTATCGTAAGCATAATTTTAGTTTATGTTCATTGAAATAATTTGAAGCCAATCGTTGAAACCACTTTTTAAAGTTTAAATTTTAAAGTTGCTAAGCTTTCAAGGGCTGAAATTATACCATTTAAGTTTTTTCGACTCAAATCAAGTCTTTGACACCATAAAAATTCAGCCCTTTGGCAAAAACGATTTTTTTGAAATTCAAACTATTTCTATTCTGATGATCATACGAAAATATAATTTACTTTATAAAAAGGTTAAAAACAGAACTTTTTTTAGTTTTATTTTGACAGCTTAATTCTAAAATTTAACAGTGCTTTATTTTTGAAAACAAAGATCGTGTTCTAGTTTTCTGCCAATGTTTTAAAATTTAATTTGGCAACCATAATTCAGATATCGAACACCAGTATTAAAACAAAATTGTAAAAAAAGAGAAAAAACGCTTGGGATTCAAATCTTATTTTTTGTAATGCGTGAAAAACAGCAAGAAAAAAATTTTGAGCATATATACATACAGTATATAAAATACAAATATGTGCTTTTATTATAGTAAATTGTTGGTTTAAGCATACACCAAAATATAATAGTAAATTGGATAAAATGTGAGATTCATGTTTTAAGACTGGCTTTTCAGTACTATTATGCTTAGTTTACGCAGAAGCGATAAGTGACAAGTGACAACGCGTTCAGACCGCAGCAAAAACTAATAATTTAATAGTGATAAAGATGTGCAGAACGCGTTGTCACGTGTCATCCAGGTATAAACCAGCTCTTAAGGTAGAACACCACAGTTAGATTTTGACGGCAGATCTTTTCTAATTAATTTTTACTAACGTAATTTGACCTGCTCATTCAATTTTTGACATTCATTTTTCTTAAAAAATTGTTATCGTCCACAATTATTAAATGACACCAATAAAATACATGTCAAAAATACATTAAATTATAATAAAATTCATTACCAAAAATATTCTATTTTTTTCATTTTTCATTTTAGCGTATCTTGAATAAAGAACACTCTTTTTCAATTAAAAAGTTAAAAATTAAAAAAATTATTTTTTCGACGTTAAAAATATTGCCTGCGAGAGACTAGAATCTATTGGTCCAAGGATACTAGTCCTACACGTTAACCACTCGGCTACTGGCCCATCTGACATCTTTCTCGTAAAAAATACTTTTAAACAAATGTTTCGAAATGTAGTTTCTCGGCGTCAAATCAAAAAAATTTAAATGAAAATTAAAAAATTTGATTCGCTCAGCTTTTAATGAAAGTTTGGAAATAATTGGACACAAGTCTAATCAATACTTTGAATTGCATTTGATTAAAAAACTAAATCAGGATTTTTTTAATTTGATTTTTCTTTAAAAAACATCGATTTTTTTAATTTTCTTAAAATTTTGAATTACGTTTTACTCCAAACCATATCTAAAAGTGGCCCCCTATTTTTCGTTAACTTTTTATAAAATTGCAGGAAAAACTGAGCAAATCAAATTTTTTAAATGGCCAAAAACTGTTTTTTTGAGCTTTAAATTCATCAAACTATATTTCAAAATAGAACATTCGGTAAACGATGAATCTATTACCGTTGAATACATCATAATTTGAGCTTTCGATCGCACTATACTCTTGTTAGACAAAAATTAATATCTAAGTTAAATCGTCGTAACTGTGGTGTTCTACCTTAAGGCTGGTTCATAGTTATGTAAAAACGTCCTTTGGACAAAGTCTAAAGGTCTATTCATACTTATGACAAAACGTCCTTTGGACAAAGTCCAAAGGACAAAAGTCCTTTGGACAAAGTCCAAAGGACAATGTCCAAAGGGAAAAGTCCAAAGGGAAAAGTCCAAAGGCAAAAGTCCAAAGGGAAAAGTCCAAAGGACAACGTATTCATACTTCTTTTGTCCTTTGGACTTTTCCCTTTGGATTTTGTCCAAAGGACAAAGTCCAAAGGACTTTTCCCTTTGGACTTTGTCCTTTGGACAAGCCAAAACGTCCTTTGGACTTTTCCCTTTGGACTTTTCCCTTTGGACTTTTCCCTTTGGACTTTTCCCTTTGGACTTTTCCCTTTGGATTTTGTCCTTTGGACTTTGTCCAAAGGACAAATTCTGAGTAGCGTTCATACTTCGTCCAAAGGACAAAGTCCAAAGGACGTTTTGGCTTGTCCAAAGGACGTTTTGGTTTGTCCTTTGGACTTTGTCCAAAGGACGTTTTGTCATAAGTATGGATAGACCTTAAAGAACATTTTTACATATGTTTATGCGCTGTGTTTGTCTTTTGGACTTTGTCCAAAGGAGGTTTTTACATAAGTATGAACCAGCCTTAAGTGTCACTTTTCTATAACGCTAATATCAGAACCACCAGATGCAAGTCCACTAAAAGCGGGCTTGGAACGGGGCCAAGATAGCCTGGTGTTTAAATAGCGCCCAACTAGAGGCTTTTAATATCATTGGCGGGAATTTTTTGAGGGACCAATTAAAGTTGATGGGCGGAGCTTTTTCGGTCAACTTTTGTTGAAATAAAGATTTTTCGCGTAAAAAACATTCCAGAAAAAAAATTTGAAAATATTTCTTTGGAAGTAAAGTTAAAAAATGAATTGAACTAAAAATGTTCCTTTTAAGATAAATCTAATAGCTTTTTTATATGCGATTTGTGATTTTTTTAAACTTTATTTTATTAAAATATTTTGTGATGCAAAATTATTATGGTGTTAAACCGATCCAAACAATTAGGTGCTAAAAGAGCCATTTTATTTTGTTGAAAGTTGTGCTTGTTTAGCTTGAGGTTTGTTGGCACGTGGTTACGTGCTAACAAAACACCAGGCTTCGGCCTACATTACGTGTAGTGTACAGGTTTTATTAAAATTACAGTTTAAATTAAATTTGTTTCTAATCACTGATTACCTATATTTTAATAATATACCGTTTAGCTTATTGTTTTTATATATATATATATACAATACATTTATTAACATATAGAGTTTTTTTTAATTTTTTTGTTTCTAAATTTGTTTCGTAAATTATTTCGGGCAATTTGGATGCTCAAATAGCACGTTGCTTAAAGCCTATCTTGGCACGTTCTAAGCCCGCTTTTAGTAGACTCGCCCCAGGGTTTTTGTAAACGCAACTTCTGTGCTGTATAATACACTGCAAGCTCAGTTTGGATGATAAAAAAGCCTGTAATTTTTTAGTATTCTATGTGTAACAATAACGAAATAGAATATTTTACAGAGCATTTATATATTGTTGTTTTTCAATTCCAGGTAGCAAGGCTTCTCTGTGGGAATAAGCCGATTCTAAAATGACGAATGTCACACAAATAATTGCAAGATGAGGTCCTAAAATAAATTTATAAATAAATGCATGCCAAATTTAATCTATTAAAAAGAGGGTCAAAACCTTTATAAGTCAGTTTGTGCTATTTTTAGTTCTGAATAAGCGTCTTTTATTGTACGAGAGAGGGTAAAAAAAGAAAAAAATTTGAAAAAACTGTAGTTTTCTTAGTTTCTTTAGTTTAAACCTATACTTAATTAAAATTACTACACGATGATATGTTTTACTACGTTGAAGTGCTTTAATATATCTGTTTATGTTAAATAATTTTTTGTTTTTTGATTAAACATCACACTAATTAGAAATCATGACTGAAATAGTATTTTTGTAAACAATGATTTTGAATTAGCAAAAATAAGGTTGAAATTTGTGCTTTGAAACTAATTTCAAGCCTACATAGTTTTTTTTAATGTTTTTATTGTAAAATTATTTAAAATTTAAAAATTAATTTTAAAAAGTTCATTCCAAACTGTTAAATGGAAGTATTTTCGTTAATTGAAACCTTAAAAATGTCGAAACCAAGCGTGCCACGAGCGCCGCACGTACGAAGCGGCAAAAAACTAAAAATCCTCAAAAAACGCTTTTGTTTTCGTAATATTAAGAAATATTAAAACCAATAAATATATGAAATATTTAAAACCGTAAAATGTACTAGTCGCTCGCTGTTTCTAAGTTTTTCCCCTACATATGATTGGCGGTAGTTGTCATTGTACTGTACCTTCTTCCTACACTAAAAACCCTTATTCAGAATTAAAGGCAAACCAAACGTAGCTGCAACAGTGTGTTCACGTGTTCATTAAACAACTATTTTCTTTTTTTGTGTCACAAAATAAGAATTATTCATAAACTACCATCTGAAGTTAATTTCCTACTTCAAATCTTTCATTTTCTGAATTCTTATTGGCTGATATGAGTGACGTCAGATTCTTGTGATTTGAGTAGTTACTTAACGGGGGGCATTTTTCAGTCCAACGAACAACTGTGGCAGCCACGTTGGGTTTGCCTTTAGTCTATATAATTAAATGTTATAGAGTTCATAAATTGAAATTTGCAATCATGAAAGGCTTAGCTTATATTTTGAAAACTTTTATTATTATTTATTTTAATTCAATGTTTTCTATAACTTTACCTGAATTCTTTTTTTTTCGCTGCTTACAAAATAAACTTTTACTCAAAATTACCCGCAAACGCAAATGTTCAGACACATTAAACAAAAAAAGCTGGACGCTTTTACAAAGAATCTTGACAAAATCTAACATTTGTAATTTGACTCTTGTTAAGCTGGGTGAGATCTTAAATTGGTCGCTTCAGGCTAAAATTAGAGGCGTATATTTTTCTTTCCCTGTCAAGAAGAAATAAAAATAAACGTACAAACCAAAAACAAAAAAAAAACAAAAAAGTCATCATAGGTAATTTCACCAATTATTATTAAATTGCTTCACGTGTTCCCTCGCATGTGATATTTTCTCAAAGAAAAAAATGCTTATTGGATCACTCTTCCCATTAATTTAGCACACTGGAATTTACCCAGTTTTTGGCTTATATTGTTATAAAAACTCACAACTTTCCTCGAAAATATTAGAACTATTTACCTAAAACTACATAAGTGACCGTTTGTTCCAAGTTAAGCCAGCAGGAGAATGGCGATGTGTACTGGTCATAAAAGAATACGGCCGATACTCCGGTTTTTATCGCCGGTATTCCTGAAATAAAAAGTTCCTAATAACAATAATAAAATAACTACATAAACATTTGTGATTGTTTTCGCTGCTTAGACGCGGAGTGTGTATCGCGTCTCGCTGCTCAGTGTATAAACAGTGGAATTCAACGATCTGACTTTGCGGGATGCGGAGTTTAACACAGAGCAGCACTGGCGCGGGTTACCTTTCCGCGTTTTAGACGTGCCGTTTGGATTAAAAATGGCAAAGGGTTTATCTTTCCCACTGTCTTTTATAACCTTTTAGTTTACACGTAGCATCTCAGAAACTAGAGCCGTAAATCAATCATTCTAATAAAATAAAATAAGTTTCATACTGTGGAATTTTTTTTTAAAGAGGGAGTGTAACCTAGTTTCTCACTTTTCAAAAACCCCGCGCACTTATTAGGAATTGTGAATTGAAATTCTGGACCAAAAATCTTATGTTAAAAAATCATAATTAAACTTAAAAAACGGTAAGATTGTTTGGTTAAAATTAAGGGTGCTAGAAGAGTATGTTTAAAATAAAAGTAAAAGCTGTTTCATACTTATGACAAAACGTCCTTTGAACAAAGTCTAAAGGGCAATTTTAAAAAAGCCAAAAGGTCTTTTGGACAAGCCAAAACGTCCTTTGGACTTTTTCATTTGGACGAAGTATGAATGCTACTTAAAATTTATCATTTGGACAAAGTTCAAAGGACAAAATCTAAAAGAAAAACTCCAACGGACAAGAAAGTATGAACACGTTGTCCTTTGGACTTTGTCCGACAAAGGACAAAAAATGTTTTTACACTGTATTTGTCCTTTGGACAAAGTTTAAAAGACTTTTGTTCTTTGGACAAAGTCCAAAGGACTTTTGTTCTTTGGAGTTTGTCCAAAGGACGTTTTGTCATAAGTATGAACCAGTCTTAAGATTTTTTTTAAATTATGGAAGTTATATAAATAAATAATTTAGTTTTAATAGATTTAATGAACCAACTCTAAATTTAAATTTAATTTTAAAACAATGGTAAACTGCGATCAAAAAATATGAGAATTTTACAAATTTCTAATGTTCACCTAGATTTATAAAAATACCACCTAAAACTTTAAAGAATTTTTAATGATATTGTTTTTTGTGTTAGTTTTTTTTGTTTTTAACTCAATTTATTTATCAACATGGCTTGAAGACGATTTAAACTTTATAAACTATGGTTGAATAACTTCTGGCTGACCTCGTAAATTTGTATGAGTATGCATCAGATTGAGTAAATCAGAACCAACAAAATCAGCACTAATGAATGAGTAAATTAGTATCCATTAAAATTGTGCAGCTATGACTTTAAAAAAAAACAAATTGAAACGCAAATTTTTTAAGTCCCGCTTTTTACAAAATACGAAAATATTAGTCAACTTCAGCTATTAAATTTTTTTTCCAAATTGAGTAATTTGATAAATATTTGCTAAAATAAGATTTAATTTTTGTTATCAAATAATTTTTGCTCAAAGTTTTAGATTTTTTTTTTTGTTAAACCATGGATTCATTACGGAAAATAAGCTAGGTTAATATGCAAATCAGCTAAAAATCAGCTAGGTTTGATTTGCCTATAGATTTCTTTTTATTTTTTTCCGTTATTCTTTTTATTAATAAAACCTTATACATATTTTGATGTAAGTTTTATTTTCAAAAAACAATTAATATTTTTAAAAAAATGTTACCCCATGCAATAAGAAGAATAACAGCGTGGCTAAAATAACCTCCTTTGGAAATGACTTGAGTGCAAATAGCGTAAGTTTGAACTGCTTCCAGTAAGAAGGATAGAAAACAAACAGAAAAAAGATATTGAAGCGCAACAGCACACAGTCTACAGATATGCTGAAATATTTTAAATTTGCTTTAATAAGACAAAATCGTTATAGAAGTACCGATAATTAGTTGTTATCGACATTATATTTTTAGCTCATATAAACTAGTTCTGAATAAGGGTTTTTTAGTGTAGGAAGAGGGTACAATGACAACTAGCGCCAAACATATATACAGACCTGTGAACTATCCCCCCGGGTTGTATTGGGGCGGGAGCAACTCCAAAACGGGGGGGGCACAAGGCGAGCAACTTTTTTGAAACGGGGGGCAATAAAACGGGGGGTCAAGCAGGGGAAAAAGAAAAGAAAGAGAAAAAAGAGAAAAAAGAGAGAAAAAGAAGGAAAAAGGGAAAAAAGGGACAAAAAAGCGAAAATAAAGTAAAAATAGGTCTAAAATGGCTTAAAATTGCATTGAAATCGGCTAAAAACTGCAAAAATTTCACGATGATGGCGTCATAATAGGTTAAAATTGGCGCCATAATTTTTGGGTACTTTTTCATTTTTTGGCGGGGGGAGGGCAATAAAACGAGGGGGGGGAAATCATCTAATAAAACGGGGGGATTTCCTGACCGTGCACAGGTCTGATATATAGAAGGAAATTTGAAAAACAGCAAGCGAAGGTACTTTTTACGGTTTTAAATACATATTTGAAATAATTTTTGATTCAGAATCTCGACCTCTTTCCTTCAAAATTCCCTTAATATTTCTTAATGTTACAATACCAAAAATGTTTTTTTTGGGGATTGCCGCTTCGTACGTACAGCGCTGCTGGCGCGCTTGGTTTCTACTTTTCTAATGTTTCAATTACAGAAAATGCTTAAAAGTTTCGAATGGAAAATGCTTCTAGTTTCACAGCTAAAGTATTAAAAAACCTATGTAGGTTTAAAATTAGTTTCAAAGCACAAATTTCAATTTTATTTTTGCTAATTCAAAATCATTGTTCACGAAAACACTATTGTGATGTTAAATCAAAAAACCAAAGTTTATTTAGCACAAACTGATATCTTAAAGCAATATAACATGGTGAAACGTATAATCGCGTAGCAATTTTAATTAAGTATAGGTTTAAACTAAAGAATCAAACAAAACTACTATTTTTTCAAATTTTATTTTTTCTTTTTGTAACCTTTCTCGTACAGTAAAAGACGCTTATTTAAAACTAGTCTATTGTTAAAACCATGACTTAGGCTAAAACAAAATTTGTACTGATATGTAATAAAGGAGATTTTCTAGATTAAAGATGTTTTAGATTTAAAAACAACAAATTTTAATAGTTAAAAAATTTTTCAAGCATATTTGATATATTTTTTATTATGATGATAAGTTTCTTAACAATAATCATGAATTCTTAACATTGTATTATGTACAGAACGTAAAAAATGTTGGTGACACATAGCTTTTGGCTGGGGCTTTTTACCTTCCACTCCAAATACTAACAGCACCATAGATTTGTGACCTTGTGAATTCAAAAATTAATGCTTTATACTGACTTTTATCTTTGACATTTTCGCCATACTTAAAGATTAAGGACAGGGTGCAGTTGCAGAACGCACTTCAGCAACCACTGGTGCTGAAAAATGAAATTTTGGCGCTGGCACTGTCGTTAATGATGAAATGAAATAAAATGAGTTTACTCAGAGCGTTTATTTTAGCTAACACTTACAAACTCAAAAAGTCATGTCAGTATTCCAATGTATACTGACATGGAACACTGATATGAGTTTTTGAGTTTGGAAGTGTTAGTTAAAGTAAGGTTGCGTTTTGCGTTGTGGGTAAACTGAGCTTTTAATAGCTTAGGGTATTTGGCCGAAGGATCGGTTTTTAACCCAATACAAAGTACGTTGGCCATGATTAGACAGACCATACCCTGAGATGTCAAGGTATTTACGAGATTTTGGACAATAGACCAATCCTTCCCAGATTCTTCAAATCCAAATATGACAAAAAACCTGGAGTTGTCCGCTTTCATTCCGTTTTAGAGATTTTTTTGGCAACTGCATTTTGAAACACTGTTGAATAACGGCAAACAGGTATTTTTCCTTGTTTTCTGCTTATTCTTAACAAGGACAAACGGCATATCATTATCCGACGGGATTTCCCACAGATTTTCAATGATTGAATCGGAAATATGAGTGTTATCGGGCTTTCCAAATCTCCAGTAAAAGCAGATACTAGCATATCAAGCTTGGTATCAATGTTAATCAGCTTACTGTCCAACAAACGCTCATCGTGGACACTGTCCGATTTTTTCCAAAAATATTTTTCGCACACAGAACACACAATTGGACATTTTAACTTTTTAATATCTGCTGGCCGTACTTTTATTAGTATTAGTAATTTGTTGCTATATCAGTGATGATTTATTCGCCTTGTTATGTACCAAAATACCAAAATATGTTGGCAGTATTTAAGAGTATTACCTTTACCTGCCGTATTTCTGTCATGTATTTGTCTTACGTGTTTATTTTTATTTGTTTGATTTTAACAGAAGTAAAATATTTTCAATTTCAGTTTTAATTTTAATTTCAAAATGAAAATATATTGCAACTTATTGTGATACACTAAGTGCCACTATCTGTTGTGGTATACTTCTGGCGTGTCTGTTAAAACGTGTGTTTTATTAACACTTTAAACCATACTATTATTACCT
This sequence comes from Microlaimidae sp. YZB2_3, assembly GCA_030248175.1. Classification (NCBI taxonomy): domain Eukaryota; kingdom Metazoa; phylum Nematoda; class Chromadorea; order Desmodorida; family Microlaimidae; species Microlaimidae sp. YZB2_3. The sequence goes on along the minus strand of JASAMX010007855.1, from coordinate 15,047 downwards.
GTGCCTGTGTGGGATAGTGTAATTATTAGTGTATAAAAGTGTGTATG
>JASAMX010007855.1:0-10000 GCA_030248175.1 Microlaimidae sp. YZB2_3 | reverse complement strand
GAGTGTTTTGTTTTTATTTCTCTGTGTTGGTTTTTGTGTTTCTGTTTGCGTGTATTTTTCTTGGTGTTTATATGTGTTTTTCTGTGTGTTTATTTATTGTTTTATATGTGTAAATATATATTACCTTTCTCACAGTTTCTTCCTGTCCAACCATTCGTGCATAAACAATTATAATAACCCAATCGATTAATGCAACTCCCGTGTTTGCATGGACTACTTTGACATTCATCATTACCTAAATATTACGTTTTAGCATAGTAAAATACTTTTGTATACCGAATAAAAATCAATTTAATCAAATTTTAAAAATTTTTGATTTTAAATAAATAAATACTTTTTTAAATTATAAACTTAAGTATTTAAACTTCAATTTAAACAGTGTTTGTAAAAAAAAACTATTTCAGTCGATTTTTTTCGGGAGTACATTAAACATTATAAGGTCAAGCAGATGTATGTTTCCTATTATTATAAATTATAAATAAAAAAATTTAGAAATTCAGTTATTTTTCGCAAAAATATTAAGTTTACGCTGAGCTTGAGTTCAACTGATAAAATGTTTTAAATACTTCTCAGTGCGTGACGAAAAACTCAAAACAAAATTATAACAAAATGGAAACATTTTCGTCTTGCAGACATATTTTTTCAACAATCACAGGTCAACTATATTGTTTATAAATGTGTGTGAACTCCCAACTAATTGTTTTTGTAGCGATTTTGTTTGCTAAGTCTTTTAATTATGAAAAAATGGAGCTAGTAATTGCAAATACATTTTATAAACTTGTATTTGATACAAAGGTTAGAATATATGAGGATTTAATACTTAATTTCTGAAAATTAAGTATTTTCCTATTTGGCTTAAAGATGCGGTACAGAATTAAGTTTTTTATCTTTAATATCGATGATCTTTTGTCAACCTAATCTAGCCACAATAGCGTACAAAATTTTTTGTCGTCAAAATATTTGGCTTGGAAAATATGATCTTCCAAAAAAGGTGTTTTTTGTGATTCCAAATTTTGAGAAATTGTTTAATAAGTATTAAATTTAAGTTACAAACGATGCAGTAAAAAAAGCAGCAACTTTCTGCTTATTTTGATACATTAATTGTTAAAATTAGTGCCGTATTTGTTGAGATTACGTTTTCGGTACAGAAAACCTGCGATTAATTGGACAAAAATACGAAATGTATGTATGGATTTTTCACGGCAGACTTAATTAGGTTTTTATGAGTTGCCTGGAAGTGCGCGCGAGGTCAAATTGATTGGGTTCTTACTTCATATACATTTTCATCAAAAACTCAAGATGTATTTCCAGTGAATACACAATCAAATATTGTGTAAATAGCTTCAAGGCTGTTCATTTTTAAGCATATAAAAATGATAAAATTTGTCAGCTATTTTAGATGTTATACTTATGTAAACGAAGGAGTAAAATTTTTTCTTATTTTTAAAATGATTCAGTTGTTTGTTTTTACATCACTATGAAAAATATAATGCTTTAAAATATTGTTGATTATATTCCATCCGTACTATACTGTTTTGGTGTCAAATGTTTGACTAAATTTATGTTTATGCCAAACATATTTTTTATAGACTTTGTGTTTTTTGGTTAAACAATCGCAGGTCTGTTACGGCGAATGCAATAGGAAATACTGCATAAATTTTTGAGAATAAAATTACCAAAAGAAAGTGGAAAATGAATTAAATTTTTATACCCATTAAACAATTTTTCAAGTAAAAAACATTAAAAAAATGGATCATTTTTTTAAGGGGTCATAACTCCAGAACAGTGATAATATTTTGACGGAAAAATTATGGTGGGCTATTGTGGCAGGGGCATGTCAGGTTTCCACAAAAAAAAACGTTCAAATTTAAGACCAAACGTTTGACTCTGCATTGCACCTTTGTACTGAAAATTAGGTATTAAAAAACCGGGTATAAATAAAATTTGAAAAAAACATGAAAAACGATGGCTCATTGCTACCAAAAATTATATCAAAATATACTTTCATGGACCAAAAAAATGATTCAAAGACAAGAGTTACTTGCATGACCATTAATAACGCTTAGTTGCTTTATCACAAACAATTTTTATAATGTTATAACATATTAAAAAAATTGTCTGTCACTCCTGTTGAAGTTTAAATAAGATTTTTAGACCATATATGGTTTTTAATTTTGTTTTTATTTTTGTTATTACAAAATTGGTAATTGTTTTGCAATTATGAAATTTTTGCTTTATGTATTTTCCGATTTTGGCTGCAAAAATATTTTCATTTTGACATTGATTAGAAAAAAAAATTTCAAATATTTGCCTTTTTTTCAGTTACTAAGGCAAAGCTTCCTCCCATTACAGTCAGCTGTGATCAGCTATTGCTGCATATGTAGCAAATAAGTTCACGTTTTTCTGCGCGTAAGACTGAATAAACGAAGGAGCAAGAGAGTAAGCAAATGGAAATTAATAATGCTGGATCGCATTTATTGTTTGGTAGCAATTATTCAAATTCATACAGTATTAGTTACCATCTAACTATTTCCTAGGTGGTAGGTAATGTTAACAACGGTTGATTTAACACGCCGCGTGATACCCTTGTATGTATACCCACACCACACATTACCCTCGGAGGCAACAAAAAATGTCTTGAAGATCTCGAAAGTGACGTGAGGAAGGTGGGGCAGTTGGTACTACCTCCCATGTTATGAAATACAAAACAACAAAAAGGAGCAAGTCAAAGGCAGAAGGATTTATTTCAGAGGCATATATAATGAAGATCTGAAACAGAAAGGAGGCAGCAAAATTTACGATCGAGAAAGGTAAAATACAGGTTTTCTTAAATCGTCGTTACTACGGCAAAATCAGCCACTGTCATTATAAAATCCACGTGACTGTGACTCATTTTAAAAAATTGGAACATGACCTCATTAACTACGGAAGGAGTCACAGTCGCGTGTATTTTATAATGACAGTTTCTTATTTTGCCGTAGTAACGACGAAATGAAATATCTAAACGGTTCTTATCAGTTACCGGGCTATGATAATGGTATAGCTCATATCCTTTGAGTGATACCTTAGTTTTAAGTCAAAAACAAATGTTGAATTTTTATGTATGGTGATGAAACATGGTAACTAAGAGCGGGGTTATTTGCTTCTGGTTAAATTGGTTTTAATTTATAAGCTAAAAATATAAAAATAATAAATAAAAACTTGGAGAAGAATAGTTTTTACCGTCATCACAATTAACACCCATAAATCCTTCTTCGCAGTCGCACACGTACTTTCCTATTTCATCTCTGCAAGTCCCTTTTACACAGGGCTGGGAGCTGCACTCATTAATCTCTGAAAAAATCTTAGAATAGTTTATAGACAAATTATACTCGGATGATCTTGATGTAATTGTAGCATTGGGTCAAATATTTAATAACGTAGCAATTTAAAATTTTAAATAAAATCAATTTTTTAAAACATAAATACTAAATTTTAAGCCTTAAGCATTCATAAATGCTGCAGCATTTATTCGCCCTGACCACCTGCTGAACATGGAATAAAAATTTTTCTCGAGTTTGCGAAATTGCTAATTTTTGTGACAAAAATATTACTATGATGGATAAAATTATTTTAGTAAAACAAAAAAGTCAAAAAGCAAGAAATATTTTTTTAAATACAAGAAATATATTTTTGAATAATATAAATTATGTTAGACCACTTATTTTAAAAATACGCGTGCACCAAAAATTGTCATGGCAATAGCAATGGTTGATAATCAAATGAATACAATCAGATATTAACCTTTCGTAGAAATTTCATTGGTTTTTTTATTCTATTGATTTGTGTTTATTTTGTCGGTTTATTTATTTATTTCATTGGCTTTATTTATTTTGCTGATATTATATTGAGTACAACAATAACATTGTTTAACACAGAATATGTTAAAATAAATGACATAATGGTCAAAGAATGTCATGAGAACGACTTTTTTTAATTGCCAGTTTTCTTTTTGATTTTAGAGGACCTACAAATAATTTGTGTAATTAGTGCACAAAATAAAAAATTCACTATGATCAACGTTTTTTCTATTTTTTAAGCAATTTCACATACCAGATGCTAATTTAGTACACCCCACATATGTAAAACTTGAAATAGTCTACATCTATATTTTGTCTATATATACACTCCAGGGAGGGGGGCGTACGGGGGGCAATAACTTTTTGCCTTCTCTATTTCTTAGAGCATGTTTAATGGCTAATTTAAAATACTAAAACGGTTGGTTTGTAAAAAAATAAATAGTCTAATAAATAAATGCTAGAATTCTAAATTGCTAGAATAATTAACTTTAGTTCTTTTGAAATTATGTCAAATTTTCTGCCAAAATAATTCACAAATAATTTTTCAAACATTTAAAAAATAAAACAGCACATTTTTTTAAAAATTCTATTCAAAAAAAGTTAAATGTTAAGTGAAAGTTCTAGATTTGGTCATAAATAAGTTCTAAAAAAATAACAAACCAAATTCGCAGTTTTCTCCAGTGAAACCATCGTAACATTTGCAAGAAAAGCCGTTATTTTTATCAAAACATGTTCCATTGTTGCAGGGGTTTGAAAAACATTCGTTTATATCTGTAATCAATGAAAAAATATGTTAATTTACTATTGCTAGAATATACCGAAATAAATTTAACTTTTTAGCGGTTAATTTTACCATTTGTAAAATAACATTAAAACTACAATGACACAGGAATTCAAAAAAAATAAAAAATAAAAAAATCGTCAAAAATTGTGTTAAAAAGCCCATTGCTATTATCGATGCTCAATAATATATTTCATTATTTCAAAACCAAACAAAAATCGTTTCTTATGCGCGCATTTTATACTTTTGAAAGCCCTTAATTAAATACAAGACCAGTGTGTGGTCTCCTAGTTTAAACGACCAAAAGAATTGTAGAAAAGGCCCAATTTTTTTAACTCGTAGGCTTTTTGCGCGTGATATTGCCCAGCAATAGAATATGGCGAACGGTTTAAAACACTTAAATTAGATTCTCCTGAATATCAAAGGGCTAAAACTAACCTTATAAACATTAATCATAGTTAAGTGCAAGGCGGTTGTTTCTACTAATTTCTCCGGATTTTGTGTTCACAAACTTTTATTTTTGTTAGAATTTTTACTTTATTACATAATTTTTCCGTCTAGAAATATTTTTTAAAAATATTTTATAGTTTATACCGGTTAAAAGTATGTTCTTTTTACATTTCCTTATTGTTTTGTATGGTTTTTAGTCAATTTAGTTGTCGATCTCTATTTTAATTTCAAACTGCGCGATTTCACGGTGATTCCTACAATATTTTTTTCCTATGAGACTCAGGTTCTTGAGCTACACTTTGTAAATAAATTTTTCGTAAATATTTTAAAATGGTTAAAAAAGAGGAATCGGAGGCTGAAAAATTACGTTTACGACAACAGTTAAAATCCCTCAAAGAGGACAATTCAAATCTGAAAAAAAATAGTGGCCTTCAAAGGAAATGCTACCATTAACAAAGATTTGGTTTCTGAAATCTGCGAGGCAGTCTTCCTGCGCCTTACTCCTTTCATGAAAAAATACATGAAAGAAATGGAGGCCTCTAAAGAGCATTCGACCATAATGGTCGTTTCAGGTTTGACAGAGTCATCCTCTTTGAACGACAAAGCTCGAGCTGTTCAGGATCTGGTCACCACGTCGGCAGGCGATGAAGAAATTGTTGAGTTTGCCAGTTTCCAGGGTTTCCATCAACCCTGGTGTGGTCCGTCCGGCACGCCTCTCGCCTTGCTCACCCCCTCTTCCCACTCCCGGAGGAGCTCAGCAACCGCTACGGGGTTTGCCCAAAGGTCCTCTGGTCCCAGTGTCGTATTGATGTGTGTGCATGTAAAAAGGTGTTGTGTTGTGTGTGTTTGTGTTTTGCATAGCGGGCAGTTTGGTGATGTGTGTTGTGTTGGATTGATTTTGTGTAGGTAGGAGTAGAGGAAAGGAGATTTCCCTGCCCTGAGTTGGGCGAGGGTTCTCCTGACCCCGTGAGGAAGATTTTCTTCCTCGTTGCTTATTGCTGGTGCTTTTGTTTGAAGTATTGAGTTTATTGGAGTGTTATTTATGTGGTTTGTGACTGTGTTTGTGTGGATTTGTTGTTTTAGTGCTTTGTAAGTTTTGTTGTGTATGTCTGTAGGTATGTTTGTTGTGTAGTTGTTGTTGTGAAATATTGTTTGCTTTTTGAGCCTGCTGGGTGCAGGTTGTTGTGTTAAATAATTAAGTGGGTTGTTTGTGTACATGGCCGCCAATTTTGCTTGTTTTGCGTGGAGTTGGATGTGTGTTGCTATTGGGAGGACTTTAGCCTCTGTGTGTATGATGTGTGTGTTTGTGTCTGTGGTGTGCCCTGTTGCGACCCTGAGAGCTGTGTTTTGTATTGTTTGTAGTTTGCTGATTTGTGTGTGTGATGTAGTGGGGCCCCAGACTGTGCTGGCATACTCGATTATTGGTCAAGTGATTGCCTTGTATGTGTGTATGAGTGTTTCTTTTGGTTTACCCCACGTTGTTGCTGTGAGTGCGTTTATGATTTTGAGTGTTTTGCGTGCTTTGCTGTGTGTGTTTGCGATGTGTGTGTTGAATGTAAGCTTGGGGTCGAATGTGAGCCCCAAGATTTTTGGGTTTTTGGTTGTAATGAGTGTTGTGTTGTTTATTTGTAGTGATAATTGTGTGTTGTACTCTGCAGGGTCTGGTGTGAATAGTGTGGATGTTGTTTTGCTTGCATTTAATGTTAGTTGGTTGTTGTCTGTCCATGCTTGTATTGCGTGTAGGTATGGTTGTATTTGTTGTTGAGCTATGTGGTGGTTTGGGTGTGATGCATATATTGTGATGTCGTCTGCATATGTTATGATGTGTACGTTTGGTGGTGGTGTTGGTATGTCTGCGGTGTAGATGTTGAATAATGTGGGTGATAAACAGGATCCTTGTGGGACTCCTGTTTTGATGAGTTTTTGTTTTGATTTGTAGTTGTTGTATGTGGTGTATGCTTTGCGACCTTTGATGTAGTTGTTTATGAATTTTGTGATTGTTGTTGGTACTTGTGTTTGTGCGAGTTTGTGTATGAGTGTGTGGTGATTGACAGTGTCGAAAGCTTTGGACATGTCCAGAGCTACGACAACTGTGCGGTGTGGTGGTTTTGGTTTGTTAAAACCTGCTGCTATGTGAGTGTAAAGTGTTTGTAATGCTGTGTAAGTGGAGTATTGTTTTTGAAGCCGTGTTGGTGTGTAATGTTTGGAATGTTGCTTGTGATGTATGGATGTATGATTTTTTCGCAAGTTTTTGCGAGTGCGGATATGAGTGAGAAAGATGAAAAAATCGTCTCTGTAGCCGAGTGTTTTCGTATCGGCAAAAAAATGGAGCGATTTCCTAATCGACTACTAAAAGTCCGTTTTGTTTCAAACAGGGTTAGAAATAAAATGGTCCAATCTGGCGGTAACCTGAAAAATTGTGATAAATACTGAGGTGTGTATGTGAGACCATCTCTCACTAATGAGCAGAGAAAAAGGCAATTGAGCTTAATCGAAACTAAAAATAAAATAATGCAAGACCAAACAAGACGGGTTCACATCCGTTATTCCAACCAAGGTGAACCCTACCTATATGACTACAATTCCCATACTAAAATCAAAATATCGGACTCTTAATAAGCAAACGCGCGAACCAATTTCAACATTTTTAATAAACCGTTAATCAACGTTCTTTATTTTAATGCAAGAAGTGTCAAAAATGCCTTAGATGAATTTAACTTATTGATTTCAGGACGGGATAAAATTTTTGGTGAAAATGACATTCTAATGGTTACGGAAACATGGTTTAATGAAATTATTTCAAACAATATGATTAATGATAATGGTGCTTTTTACGTTTATAGTAAAGACCGATATAATAAGGAAGGTGGCGGAGTTTGTATCTTAACAAAACGAAATTATCACACAATTCATCTAGCTATATCTGAAGAATTTTCTAATATTGAAATTGTTGTTGTTGATCTTGTACTAGTAAATAAGTCAAAAATAAGGCACATCTGTTTGTATAGAAAGCCACAAACTAATCCTGAATTAGATCTTAATACTTTTTATTTATTACTTGAAATTATAGAAGATTTTCAAAGACCTATAATTCTTGCCGGCGATTTCAATTTGCCGGGTATCATTTGGCCAAAATCAGTTGTTATCCGCAATAATTCTAATGAAAAAGAATGGTTTCATTTTTTCGCCGAACTCAGTTTATTGCAGTTAGCAAATGAACCAACAAGAAATTTTAATTATCTTGACTTAGTTTTGTCGAACGATCCTGAAATTTTTTCACAAACCAACATTCTGCCAGGGTTTTTCAACATCTGATCACAATTCAATTCAATTTACTGTTAACCCTAATGTCTTTGTAACTTCCTCTGACATTTTAAGTGAGCAACGCTGTTTGCCTGATTTTTCCAAAGGTGACTACGAAATGTTTTCGTTATTTTTAATGACAGTTGACTGGGATCATCTTTTTTTCATTTTTCTCTAATATTGGAGAACAATGGCAATGTTTAGAAGACATTTTGTTTGAAGGAATTAGACAGCACGTTACGCTTAAAAAATAAACTTAAATAAATTTCTGACAAACCTTATTATCCATCATATCTAGTCAGACTTCAAAATAAAAAACAAAAAGCATGGCGAAACCTCAAAAAGTCTGGAGATAAATTAAATACAAACAACTTAGTAAAGAATACAAACAGTTAGTGAAAACCTATAACCAAAATTTAGAAGAACGAATTTTAAGCTCAAATAATTTAAAAAATTTTTACAAATATGTTAACAACAATATTGAAACAAAAGATAACATTCCGCCAATTTATAACAAAACGGGGTCAATTGTTATAAAGCAGATAGCGATAAAGCAGAATTGTTTGCCAACTATTTCAGCTCTGTCTTTACTAACGATGATCGAAACTTCCCATCGTTTGATAACAAAAAAATTGGAACGCTGGAAAACATGTCTTTTAGTGTGAAAAATGTGTTAAAGGCTATAAAAAAACTTTCAAATAAACTATCTAAAACACCTGATGGTTTTCCTGCTTACTTTTTTAGACGTTTATCAACCCTGATAGTAAAACCACTGTCTCACATTTTTAACACAGCTTTTAACTCTGGATCGTTGCCATACGATTGGAAAACTGCTTTCGTTATCCCTATTTATAAAAAAGGATCAAAAAGCGATAAAAAACTATCGTCCTATATCATTAACAAGTTTTGCTTGTAAAATTATGGAGCGACTGGTTATGGAAGAACTTTCTGTTTTTTTCTTTAATGTTTTGTCAAGGTGCGAACATGGCTTTCAGGCAAACAGCTCTACTATAACTCAGTTGCTCAAAACGTTAAATGATTGGACTATTTTGCTCAAAAATAAGAAACATGTTGATGTAGTTTACTTGGATTTTACCAAGGCTTTTGACACAGTTTCACACCAGAAGCTCTTATATAAATTAGAAAAATATGGGGTGTCTGGAAGATTTCCTAAATGGATTGAGTGTTTCTTAGTTGGTAGAGACTTTAAGGTGTTGTTAAACAATCAAAAATCAACTTCCCATTGTGTTAAAAGCTCAGTTCCTCAAGGTTCGGTTTTAGGACCGTTTTTGTTTCTAATTTACATCAATGACATTGTAGACTGCGTAAAGCACTCTAACATTAAACTCTTCGCGGACGATGCGAAGGTTTATATTGATTATTCTCCAGGTAATGAGGAAGAAAAAAGAAGCCTTCTTCAAGACGACTTAAACAGAATTTGGAACTGGTCAAAACAGTGGCAATTACAGTTGGCTGAAAATAAGTGCGAAGTTTTAAATATTGGATTTAAAAAATTAAAATATCAGTTTGACTATAAGTTAGATAATAAAATTCTTTCAAAAACAATTTAATTAAAGATTTAGGTGTTTGTATTTCTGAAGACCTAAAATTTTCTCAGCATTGTGAA
>JASAMX010007852.1:0-23780 GCA_030248175.1 Microlaimidae sp. YZB2_3 | reverse complement strand
ACCAGAGACAAAACTTATATTGCTTTGATAAAAAAACTAGATAATGACCAAATTATTCTTTTCAGTTGTCCGTATCGGTGAGACTTGATATCAAACCAACTATCGCATACTCTATCTCCCACACATTTAAAACCAAATTTGAATTTTTCCAATATTCAATGGATTTTTATTAACGATGAAAACCATTTTAACAATATAGGGTAACTGACTTAATGTCGGCTAGCCTCAAGTTCGGCCATCGGATGCCATTCTTGCTATGCCCCAAAAAACAAGTTATAAGGAAATGAATATATCTATTATATATCGTCGTTATTACGGCAAAATGAGCCACAGTTCGTATAAAATATTTGTGACTATGACTCATTTTAATTAAAACAGGACCCTATTAACTACTGAATGAGTCACAGTGACGTTTATTTTAATAAACGGCAGTGGCTCAATTTGCCGTAGCGTAACGACGATATATATATATATATATTATATACAGACCTGCATGTAGTCTGGAAATGCCCCCCCCCCCCGTTTTACTGGAGGATTTGCCCCCCCCCCCCCCAGTTTTATTGCCACCCCCCCCGCCAAAAAATGAAAAAGTACCCTAAAATTATGACGCCATTTTTGACCTATGATGACGCCATCATCGCGAATTTTTTGTAGTTTTTAGCCTATTTAAATGTATTTTAAGCCATTTAGACCTGTTTTTACCTCATTTTCGCTTTTTTGTCCCTTTTTTCCTTTTTTCCTCCTTTTTTTCTCTTTTTTTTTCTTTCCCCCTGCTTGCCCCCCCCCCCGTTTCAAAAAAGTTGCCCCCCCGCGCCCCCCCCCCATTTTACAATTGGCCCCCCCCCCGTTTTAACCCCGGGGGGGGGCAGTGCACACGTCTGTATATATATATATATATATATATATATATATATATATATATATATATATATATATATATATATATATATATATATGACATTAGACTCTATCTAATTATACTCAGTTCGTTTAATAACTTTGCGCATAGCAAAAATAACAGCTCAAATTAAAGCGAAATTAAAAACAAAATTAAAACTGGCCGAATTTCAGTCAATAAACCCCAACCATACCATTTTTCGCACCATACCAGTTTTTTAGTACTAACAGCATTCAATGACTTCCCACCCATTAATACAGACTGCATATATTTTAACCAAATTTACCACCTACTTGCATTCAAAGATAATATCGCACTCTTCGCGTGCCAGACGATTCACTTCTGGGGTTGCATTTTTCACAATGCTCACTATCTGATCAACACCTTCAACACCGGTGCAAACGGTCGACTGCAAAATCGCCTCATCGACCTTTCGATCTGACCGGTCAACCATGCTCAGTTATTACAGTGATCTAAACATTAAATTTTAAAACAAAGAAAATACAATATAGAGTGATATTTTTGATATGATAAAGATAGGGGAAATAAAATTTCATATTCAATAGAAACGGTTTTTTTTTTCTGAACAGATAAGTTGTTTTTTAATGTGCGGAATTAAGTCACAATTTAATTTTGATAATTTGATGGAAATAAAAAAATAAATGATCGAAACTGATTCTCACTACATAAAAAAGTTACACAAAATGCAAACAAAAATAAAAGAAACAATAAAATTTTTAAAAAATAGCCGCCATCTTGTTTGTTGCTTCACTGTTCATAAAAGTAGACTTGGTTGAATTTTTTCATTAAACATTTGTATTTTTTGGAGTAAAAGTGCGGTCAAGTTATTAAACCAACAAATTATGTCTAATGTTTCATCAGTATACCTAACGTTTTTTTGTTTTATTCGCGACTTCCTTTCGGATATAAATTTTAAGAAATGAAAGTTCAAGAAACGCTGTGTAACTCAGTTTTTTTTAGTCGCAATATTTTTATTAATTTTTAATATTGTTCATTTTGGTCGATTTAAGAGAAAACTTTGACAAACTAATTTGGAGTTTTATCAAAAAATATTATAATATTTTCAAAGAACTTTTTGTTGTTTTTTTTTCCAAGATTTATTTCGAGCGCATGAACAAAATAAACTATTGGTTGGTTATATTTTACGCTAGTATTATACATTTTAGATGGTTGGTTTATACTTAGCCATGGTGTCCAAACAAGAAAATTTCAAAACCCCATTTTAGAAGTACTGAAAGCGTTTATAAAGTTTATGCTTCATCTCTAAAATTAGAATGCTCAAAAATATGAAAAAAAAAATTATTTTTTTAAAACACTTAAAATTAAAATTTTAACTTTTGTCCTGTGGACATTTGGGATGAAGCAGGAAGCTGAGGGTGGAATTGAAAGTTCTTAACGAATTCTGATTATACATGACGATGACATAATAATATTCAACTATACACCGCTCAAATTAAGTTACAAAAATACCATAATTATTTCAGGACCGCACCAATGTAAATTAATATGTTATAATAGCACAAAGATAGTGAACTGATTGAATATGAAACAGTATAACAAGAACAATATGAACCCATCAACATAAATTTTCATTTTCTGCTGAATCACACTAAAGAGTCTTTATCTCAATCAAGTTTTTAATCTCTGGAACTTCAGTATTCCAAACAAGCGTTTCATTCACAGAGCCAGAAAAATTTCTCGAAATATTTTTCCTATCTCCTTTGAAAAATATTCGGTATTTTATGCAATACCACCGCCATTGGGTATTGGGCCATTCCCTTCAGTTTTGTTAAGTATTTTAATTTATAACAAGGCACTGACGTGACAAGCACTTTGTATATAATAATGTTTGTTAGGAGTCCCCGTAGCCAGGGGGGCAATCGGAACCAACCTCAAATTCTGGTAAGGCAAAAAATTTCGTAAGGGTCCCCCCTTTCGGCCTCTCTTTTAAAAAATTTAGAAAAAAAAAATTTTCTTTTCCAAATCACTCTGTAATGTAATTTAAAAGCTATCAAAAATGCATTATTTAAAGTGATTTAAATTCATAAAACCTCTTATTTATAAAAAAGGAATTATTTATAATTCAAAACATTAGTGCAGTGAATTTAAAAATATTGTATTTTTGTTTTGTGTGAAAAATATTTGTATAAAAGCGGCAGTATTAAAGAGCGGGAAGTAAAGTATTTAACCACTTTTTTGGTATAAAAAAAGAAAACGTTTGTTCTTTTTTTATTAAAAATAGAAAATAAAATACTTAAAACTATTTTATTTTGTTTTATTTTATTTAAAAAAACAACTGAAAATAAATAATATATTCAGAATTTAAAATTTAGGTTTCCTGATGCCTTTTAAAACCCTAAAAATTAAAAAATTTTTCACCCCGCGGGGCACATTCCGCCCCCCGGACCCCCCCTTACAAGGGGCTCTGCCCCTCCTACCCTCGCTGGGGGCCCTCCCCGCCCCCAGACCCCACTCTCCCCGGGGCTCCCGCCCCCCCAGACCCCCCTTGTGGGCCCCTATAAACCACCTTCCAAAAAATCCCCCCCTCAATTCAAATCCTGGCTACGGCCCTGTTTGTGTAAATATTTTTACTTTATTTTGGTTTCCAGTAAAAAATTTTATCAAATATATATATAATCAAAAATTTGACTGAAAACCGTTCAGTAAAAATTTTAAAAAAGAGGTGCCAAAAGTGATAAAACGCCCACATATTTTTTTCAATTTTCAGTGGGCGGCCCTGGGGTCTCATTTCATTATGATATGGGCAAAAATATAGAAGCTGAGATTATCATCATTTTATTTATGCATTTTTGATTGTAATATTACTTAGAGACAGATAACACCAAAAGTCAAACCTATTCTTACCAAAAATATAAAAAAGACGATTCACAAAGTTTACTGGTCTCAGTTTTTTTTTATTTTAAAACCAATCTAAAGTTTTAATCAAGTTTGATTTTAAAATTTAAAATCTATACAAACTTTCGATTTTTGAACATAAAACACAGCTTGCATCAACACAACACAAATCTTAAATCAAAATTAAAAAAATTTATTTGTGAGTATCACGGACACAAAAAATTTAAAAATGGGTTTTTTTTATTTTGAAGGTAATAAAATCAAAAATATATAATATACCGAAAAATGTGCAACTCCTATATAAAAAGTGCGAAAAAGTAGGCCATTATAATGGACCTCTCCATTTAAATGACACTCTCCACTATAATGGCATAGTAGTTATTTTAATTCGGCGAGTTAAAATGGAGAGGAAGCTATTATAATACCTAGCCATTTATTGATTTAATTTCCCTTCATTTTTCCTCACACGTGTAATACTGTCCGGGCCGCACGAGTTTTGCCGTGTTGGTTTAATACTGTCCAACACGCAAAAACTCGTGCGGCCCGGACAGTATTACACTTGTGAGTAAAAATGAAGTAAAATTAAATCAAAAAATGGCTATTATAATAGCTTCCTCTCCATTTTAACTCACCGAATTAAAATGGCTACTATGCCATTATAGTGGAGAGTGTCATTTTAATGGAGAGGCTCATTATAATGGCCTACTTTTCGGCACTTTTTTATATAGGAGTTGCACATTTTTCGGTATATTATATATTTTTGATAAAATCAAACAGAAGTGAAGTGAAAGGTGAGCACTTTTTTGCTCTTTGTACTGCTGATACTTGCTGAAACAAAGATCGCCAAAAATATGTTTTGAAAACATTACGCACTCTGGTTACATATTTCTGAGGTAAGCATAGGTGGGCAGCCTCCCGGATTTTGGGGAGGGTATTTTCAACCCCCGAAATTTGGGGGGGTGTGTCCCAAAAATTTTTTTGGGGTATACCTCTAATACCCCATTTTTAGCGTTTTTAGTACTGGGACCCCCCAAATTTTAGGGGGGTGTCCGGGTTACCCCCAAATTTTAGGGGGGGAGGGTGTCGGTTATAATCGGGATTTTTGAGGGTATAACCCCCCAACACCCCCCCTGCCCAACTATGCTCAAAAGCATTTTGATAACCAAAAAAATATCAGGAATTCAAATTAACACATTTGAAACAATAATTTAAAGTATTAATATCCAAATCCAAAACGCAATAAGACACAATTAAAAATTTTAATTTTCAAATGTCTTGAAATTTTTCAACACAAAAGAAGGATTTACCGGAGTTCAATAATTTTTTTTTGGTTCAACCCAAACAATTGAAAAAAGGTTTCTCATGTTGTGACATTTGAAAAAAATGTGTCTCATGTTGTGATAACTTTTTTCTGAAGGGGGACTGGGGGAGCGTGTAATCTGGTAAACAAATCATTTTCCTGTTTCGGATACGTTACACACTATCAAGATACCCCACGGAAGTATTTTGATAACCAAAAAAAATATCATGAATTCAAATTAACACATGTGAAACAATAATTTGAAGTATTAATATCTAAATCCAAAACGCAATAAGACACAATTGAAAGTTTTAATTTTCAAATGTCTTAAAATTTTTTAACACAAAAAGGAAAAGTTCAATATTTTTTGGTTCAACGCAAGCAATTGAAAAAAAGGTGTCTCATGTTCTGGATTTTTGCTGGTGCATAGATATTTGATTCTGAACGAAAATTGGATAAAAAAACTCAAATTTATGATCATTTTAAAGGCTCTTATTATTTTTTTGAGCAGTCTTATTATTATTATTATTTTTTTATCATTTCCAACAATTATTTTTGTCCAAAAACTTAAGTTTCGAGGTGGTCAGAACAAAAATATATAATATACCGAAAAATGTGCAACTCCTATATAAAAAAGTACAGAAAAGGTGGCCTTTATAATGAGCCTCTCCATTTAAATGACATTCTCCACTATAATGGCATAGTAGTCATTTTAATTCGGCGAGTTAAAATGGAGAGGAAGCCATTATAATAGCCATTTATTCATTTAATTTCACTTTATATATACAAGTGTAATACTGTCCGGGCCGCACGAGTTTTAGCGTGTCGGACAGTATTAAACCAACACGGGAAAACTCGTGCGGCCCGGACAATATTACAATTGTAAGTATATATGAAGTGAAATTAAATCAATAAATAGCTATTATAATAGCTTCCTCTCCATTTTAACTCGCCGAATTAAAACGGCTACTATGCCATTATAGTGGAGAGTGTCATTTAAATGGAGAGGCTCATTATAAAAACCACCTTTTCTGTACTTTTTTATATAGGAGTTGCACATTTTTCGGTATATTATATATTTTTGGTCAGAATAGAACCAAAAGTCAACTTTTAAAACATTTTTTCTTGCATTTTTTTAAATTTTGGGAAAAGTTTTTTGCTACCTTTCACGCCCTCGCAAAGACTGAGGGTTTAACCCTCTTCCAAAAGCATTGGGGTAAAGGGGGAGAGGGGTAAACGTGAAAGGGTCACCTTTCTTTAAAAGTGATTTTGAAAAATGATTGAAATTAAAAATGATTGTAAAAAGGAATTATTTAAAGCTTTAGTTTGGATGTATCATAGAAGGAACCATGGGTGGGCTGGGCAGGAGGAGAGGGGAGAGATTGAGAAAGGGATCACCCAAAGAGAGATCCTTACCAAAAAAAATCTGCTGAAAGAAACTGCCGAAACCTCCAGCTCCAACCCCCCCCCTCTCCTCCTTCTAAAATTAGAGGGTACCCTCCACACCCCTTTCCGTAAAATTTTGGGGGTCTAATGTCTTAGTACTAAAAACGCTAAAAATGGGTTACCTATTTGGGGTGTACCCCGGAAAATTTTTTTTTCGCACACTAATCCCCAATTTAGAGGGGTTCAGGTATAACCCTCACAAATTCGAAAGGCTGTCCATCTATTGTATGAACCATTAGTCATTTTAAATTTGAAGGGATTTTTGTGCATATTTTTAAAGGTTCCAGTTAACTTCCAGTTTGAATATCCCCATGAGGAGGTAAACTATAGGAGGGTAGCCTCTCCGCTTTTGATGGGGGTATATCTGACGCCTTAAATTTGGAGGGTGTCCCAAAAAAAATTTTTGGGATACCCATTTATAGCGTTTTTAGTACTGCGACCCCCCACCCAATTTCCAAAAAAAACTTAGGAAGGGGGGGTGTTTGGGGTACCCCCAAAATATAGAAAGGGGGAGGAGGGGGAGTTTGGACAAGCAGATTTTTTTTGGGAGGTGGAGGGTAAAACCTTCCCAACCCAACCCCTCCTCCCTCCCCTTCTTATCTTTGGGGTAAACCCCCTGCGCCATGTTCATGTGTGCGTCGTGGCACAAAAATCAAAAATGGATTGATTTTTAGGTTAGGTAAAACTTTTGGGTTACCCTCCGCAATAGATCAAGTTGGTCCAGCATAGGGAAGGATGGGGCTGGTGGTTAAACATTAACCTTGCCTCAACATTTTAAGAAAGTGGGTTCCATCCACACCCACCTTTACCCCCACCCCACTATGGAATGATTCCCAGAAAGAAAGTTTCATTTCTTTTTACACTTTGAGTTGTTTTACCAGCCCCAAACCATGTGGAGTTTAGCTTTCGGATGACTTATGACAAGGAAAAATTTGACTGCTCCCAAGCTAACTTAAGTCATAAGGTCTAAAAATTAGACATCAATGAAATCAAAAATGCCGTAAAAAAGTTTGGGTTTATAGCTTATTTTTCAGAAATCAAAAAACGATATGGGTAAGTGTACCACAGAAAATAAAACTGTATGGTAAAAATGAAAATGTTTTTCTTATTAACCTGTCCCTTCCCCCAAATCAGGCTCATCCTGATTTCGGGCCAACTGGTTTATGTATGATGAAAATGGTAAATGGAATCGAAGGTCCTCATAAAATAGAAAAACTTCAAAGAAAGTTCATTTAAAAAAAAACCAACCAACACAGGCAAAATAAACACCTGTTCATACAAAGTGCCGATATTTTGGTTGGGTCTTCTGAGAAAGGCCAAACTAAATTTTGGCCTTTTTTCCAGAGCAAATAATTAAACGAAAATACAAAAATTATAATTATAAAGTTTAGTTGGATTTTAAGGTTTTTCTTGAAACAATTAATAAAAAACATGAGAATGTTCGACAGCACAAATTTTGGTCAGAAATTTTCTAATTTCTGACCAAAATTTTACCAGAAAAGTTGCACATGATCAACTATTCTTCTCTTTTTGCTTTGCGAAACTAACTGCAGCGCAAAACAAGCAGCATTAAGTGCAAAGAAAGTCACATTTCTACTAAAAAAAATTCTGCGTTAAAAATCGCTGCGCTTGAAAAACCAGCAGAAAATGGCTAAAAAGTGGCGCAAAGTTGCGCATATACTGCGACTAAATTTTTGCAAACAATTTAATACAGTTATGTTCCAGGTTTGACCAGGCCTTAATTTCGGCCACCGGCTGATGTTTTTGCTATGCGTATAGCTATGAAATGAACTGCGTATGGCTAGATAGATGACATCCATAGATGAACAAAAAGGGGGTAAAGTGGGGTCCACCCCCCTAGCCTCGAAATTCCCTCCCCTAAAAAAATCCAGGGGGCCCTCTCCCCCAAAATTTTCGAATTTTTCACCCCTGACTCCTCTCTATATTTTTTAATCGGACTCCCCCCCTCCCCTCTCGGGAAAATTTTAAGTACTTTTTTTATACTAATTCACGTTTTTTCCAAAAACGTGAATTTTTAACACAAATTCATCTTTTTACACCCTTTTTATATCAGAATATCGCTTTTTATTAAATAAAATGTAGCATTATCTTATAAAAAAACTAATATTAATCTTTTAATGGTTTAAAACTATTTTGATTCGGACATTGGACCCCACCTGACCCCCCTCTTCTAGGTTTTAAAATCTTCCACCCCGGGTCGACCCCCCTAGAAGGCTAGGGGGGGGGTTCGACCCCTCCCCTAGATTTTGAAATGTCATTTACCCGGGGTCTTCCTTTTTGAGTGTTTATCTGTTAATAGATATTGTGTTATTTTGTGGTGGTGGGGTGGTGGTGTGTGGGTGTTTGGGGGGGTTGGGTTATTTTTTTGGTTGTTTGGGGTGTGGGTTTGTGTTGTGTGTTTTTTTTTTGTGTTGTGTGCGGTGTTAGTTGTTGTTTGTTTTTTGCTGGTGTTCTATTTATTTTTTTGTTTTTTGTTTTTTTTTTTGTTGTGTTTTTGTGGTTGATTTTGTTTGTTTGTTGGGATTGGTGGGTGGTTTGTTTGTGTTTTGGAGTTGGGTTTTTTTTATTGGATTGTGTTGGTGGATTTTTTTGGATGGTGGGTGGTGGTTGGTTTTTTGGTGTTTGGTGTTTGGATTTTTGTTTGGGGTGTTTTAGTTCTAAGATCCCCCAGCTTGGTGACGGTTCATCATTAATTTTTTGGACTAATACATAATTCTTTCACTGAATATGTATATTATAGTTGTTGAATATGTTGGTGAGATGTTTTTAGGATGTGTGGAAGATTTATTGTGGAGGGGGGTTGGGGGGTTGGTTTGGAGAGGGAAGGGCTTTTTTGGGGTGTTTTTATTGGTGAGAGGAGGCCTTTTTTTTTTTTTTTCTCCCGTTTTATCATTTTTCTTGCTTTTTCTGTGTTTATATGTTTATGACTGTTTTGATTTAATTTTACGCGAGGAACGCTTTGGATCGGTTTTGGTCGTTTTGCACTTCTGGCCGTTTTGATTTGGCTTTTTTCGTGTCTTATTGACATTTGATGGCTCAATGAGAGCTTTTCTTGTGATGCTGTCGTGAGCTTTTTTTGTTTTTGTTTCATATTTTTTTCATGTGAATTAGTGATTTATAAATGGATTGTCTCGTTTTTGACATGGGCTTTCATGATTCACGATGTTTATAAATTGGTTTAAATTCGTGTCTGGTAATTTGTTTTTTTTTGAATTTTTCCTGTGGTTCTTCGTTAGGTATGCATGGCATCGTTATAAATAATGTGTATTTGCCTCATATGCTGTAGGTAAGGATTGAATTGTGGTGGATGTTATTGTTATTGTATAGTTAAGAGTTGAAATGTGTGGGGTCATGCACTGCACTTACTTGATTAGATGTTTTTAGTGCTGAATTGGATGGTTTTCCAATTTTGCTCATTTTTGATCCATTTGGCTTTTGCTGACTTTTTTGCAGTTTCCGTTGCACGTAGGCTTATTTGGGACTGTCTGGAGATAATGATGGCTTTTCAATTCTGAATGATGATTTTTCATTGAGAACAATCTTGTTTTTTTGTAAATACAAAATTATGTAATATTTATTTTGGATTTTCTTTTTTAAACTGATTTATTCGTATAAAATCTTTGTCAGTGAACTTTTGTGACGCCGCAGTTCATAAGTTTCAAATAGCTATACATGAAATCGGGCCTCAGTAAAGTTACATTGGAAACAAAAGTGCCGAATTATAGTCATTTTCATATAATTGATTTGTTTTGACAATGTTACACACAGAAGGATTCTTTTTAGTTTTGACAGTGTATTAAATGCTAGAACTAAAAACTGTTTGTTCTCGTTACATCATTGCATGTTTTTGAGCCTGGGTGTGGTTCTTGGGGGTAATCGCTTTTTAGAGGATGGGGCAGGAGAAGGCGGGATGAGAGGGACCAGGAATTGGCGCTGTCCCTCTCTTGTTTATTTTGTGTGAGAATTTTAGTGCTGTTGCAGAAGGGTAGATGTGAGAAATAGCTTTTTTTGGTTTTTATCGATATCTCAGTTTTTGAATAATGCGCTTCTGTTATACAGAGTGTAAATCGACGAGTCAGTGTTGAAAAAAAGAAAATTTATGATAAAAATGTTACTTAAAATTTTTTTGAGAAATAAAGTGGGGGTTAGTTAGATTTTAAATTCCGAGGTGGGAGGAGGGGTGAGGTAAACTTTTGAAATTTAGGGAGGGGCCTGGTTTTTTCTGAGAGTCTAAATTTTGTATGGATGGATCCCGCCCTGTCTCTCCCTTTTCCCGTTGCTTCTCAGGACTTTGCTCATCTGAAATTTATTCTACATGTTTTGAAATCTTTCCCTTCTTTGCATTTTTTAAAATTTTCTCATGGGGTTTTTGGCTCCTGATCAGTGACGCCAAGGCATGCGCGAGAAACTGCTGATGCAGGGTTTATGGAGCTCAGGATCCACTGTGACTCTTGTATTTTGGAGACAAGAGGCCTTGATTGACACATTGAATGAATCCATACAGACATGTGCAGGTCTGAAATGCCCCCCTCCCGTTTTATTCCCGCCCCCCGCCCAAAATGAAAGTCCCAATTATGACGCCTTTTTTCTTTTATGACGCCCCGTCGCGAATTTTTTGCAGTTTTAGCTTTTCTGCATTTTAGCTTTTGACTTTTTTCTTTTTTCCTTTTTTTGTCTTTTTTTCTTCTTTGTTTCTTTCTTTTTTTCTTTCTCCCCTGCTTCCATGTTTTGCCCCCGGGGTTTTTTCGGGGAGGCTTCCAAAGGGGAAGCGTGAGAGGGGGCTTTTTTAGGGGGGCGGGATAGGCACGTGAGAGCGGGGAGGGAATGGAGAACAAAGAAGAAAAAAGGACAAAAAGGGAAATAGGTAGAATGGTCTAAATGGCTTAATGCATTATTAAAAATAGGCTAAAACTGCAAAGAAATTTCGCGACAGTAGACGCAAAATGGCGTATTTTTGGGTTCTTTAGAATTTTGGGCGGGGGGCGGGTTAAGGGAGGGGGGGTCCAGACGTGTGTGTTTGGAGTTGTTCTGTGTCTGTTGGCCTCTTTGTCTCCAAATCCCGGAAGGTTCCGTCTGAGCTCGTCGACCCCTCCATGGCGGTTTCTCCGCGCTGTTGGCTGGCTCCGTGGTGGGGGAGAGCGAGACATATTTAAATTTTTTATAAAATGCAATAATGGGAGTATTTTCGATACATTGTAGGAATTAATTTTGCAAATGAGGCATAGTCTGTATCAAAAGATAGAGAGAGTGAGTGGGTCTGTCATTTTTAGACTCTCTCAAGAAACTAGCCCCTTCCCTTTAATTTTAATATTTCCCCCCCCCTCCCTCGCCCACCTCGGAATTTAATCTACTCCCCCCTTTTTTCTCAAAAAATTTTAGTACATTTTTTCATAATTTTTTTTTTTCACACTGACTGGTGATTTCTCCTGTTTATACTAGATAGCATTTTATTCAATAATATCATTTATGGTATTGAACCAAAAATAGTTTGCTTTTTTTACTTGGACACTTTTCTGGATTTAATTCTCCGCACAAGTCAGGTGGGCCCCTGCGGTGCCATATTGGGTTCCCTCCCGTGCCACTCTATGCCCGTGCCTCTTTTGAATTATATGCCGATTTCCCGTACCACTTCCCATTGCTCGGGAAGTGCTATACATGTGTATGAGATGACAAAACTGAGTTTTTTTTTAGTTCTAGCATTTTTAATTACACTGTTGAAAACTAAAAAAGGAATCGGCTTCTGTTGTTTGTGAACATTTGTCAACAATTATTTTTTGATTTGAATAGGGTTCATTTATTTCGGCATTTTTTTGTTTAATGAGTTTTCTGTATAGTTTTCATGTTTGATAGCTCATTTTTGAAAAAATTTAGCAATTGTGCATTCGTCCGAGTTATTTGTAAAGTATTTTTTTCTTTAATTCAAATCAGTTTTTAAAATGGAAATTGCCAAATTAAATATTTCATTTAATTTCGGCACTTACAAAACAGTAAATATTCTGCAATGAAAAAATATTTTTAAAAAAATTTGAAAGCCTTCATTTCTCCAGACAGTTTTTTTATTTAAGCTTCTCTTGTTGTTCACGTGTAACTGGCAAAATTCTAGCTAAAATGCCAATAGTTATCAAAATGAGCAAAATTAAAAAAATGCATTATTTCAGCCTTTTAAAGGACTCTGCTTAATCCACTTTTCATATCTATGACCCCTCACATTTTCACGTTGTCTTTTGACTGTAAAATTCATTTAAGACATCCGACCTTTGATTCGTCCGTTTTTCCTACGAGCATATGAGTGCGAAATTCACTTTTCTTTAGATTGTGCCAGGCAGAGCGCCGTACCACAGGGATTTGAAAATTGAAAATAATAATTTTCAGGACAGTTTATTTTTAACCGAATTTTTGGTCCGATCATGAATGCCCCGTGGTTCTAACTTGCGAATTTTCTCTTTTATATCCTTATTTAGCATGAAATTCTCAACATAACAATAAAAAGCTAGCACAGTCATACGGTGGGGCTCGGCTCTCTTTGCTCTTCAGTCGTGTTGCATTCCAGGGTCTTTGCAAATCATGACGGGTCCGAAGGTGTTTGGAAAGGGTCCATGCGTTTAATTTAGCGGTGTCTGCGTGTAATTGACGTGAGCGAGTAGGTTCTGTTTTTTTTACTTTGATTAGAAACTAGTGGAAAAAGCTCCGTGAATATGGGGTGATGGTTTTAAAACTTGGGGTGGAGGTAAAAATTAAAAAACTCGGAGAGGGGCCTCCCCCTTGCAGCCCCACGTCGAATTTGATTCGAAATCCCGCCCTTCTTGCTCTCCCAAGCTTCAGACGGCCCGGCCTAGACCCCTCCTTCGCAGCGAATTTTTCGGGTCTTCTTTGGTCCTCGTTTCAGCTTCGGCTTTTGGACGTGATTTTTGGTCCGCTCTTTTTTCGTGACGTTTATCCTATCAGCATTTTGCCCAGCGCGAATTTGTTTCTCCAATTTTCTGGTTTCGGCTTGCTTTTGAAAGCTGCCCTGCCTTTCCTTTCGATTTAGAATCGGCCCCCGAATACCTTGTTGAGACCAGGAGGTCCGGACTCCGGACCGCACGTCCTTGATTCTCCGCACCTTTTTTTTGCCTGGCAGTGGACCCGTTTGACTCGTTCGTTTTTCTGAGAGTCCTTTGAGCTCTCCG
Source organism: Microlaimidae sp. YZB2_3 (assembly GCA_030248175.1). Lineage (NCBI taxonomy): Eukaryota > Metazoa > Nematoda > Chromadorea > Desmodorida > Microlaimidae > Microlaimidae sp. YZB2_3. The sequence goes on along the minus strand of JASAMX010007852.1, from coordinate 10,069 downwards.
AGGCGTTTTTCATGTTCACGCCTTCGCTTTTTTGCCATGCTTGATGAATTTGTTTCTCTGGTTTTTTTGTGCTGCATGGGCGGTTGAGTCTGTCCGGCCGCATCGACCCTTTTACAATTTTTTTCTCTGATTTGTTTTCTTTGTTGTTTCTTTCTGGATCCGGTTTTCTGGTTCTCTTTTTGTTTTGTTTGCGGCTGCGCGCTGACCAAATGGCCGTTTTTGTCGCTCTGCTGGACCGCGCGTCTGCAGTGGCAGATCTCCGTCGTGCTCCTGAAGGTCCCTGGATCGAGTCCCCGCTGTGAGACCTGCTTGTGTTTTTTTTGTGTTTTTGTGTTTTGGTTGCGCGAGATGGTGCTGGTGGTTGGCCTCCTTTCTGCTTTTGCGGTGATTTTCGTTGCTTCTTTTTTGCTGGGGTCTGCTTGAAGTCGGCGGCCATTTTCGGCCCGGCTTTTTTTTGTCTGCGTCTGATTGCTGCAGCTTGTGGCTGATGGATTGGTGTTGAGCTCCAATAACCAGTAGAGGTAAGAGGGCTGCTCCCGGGTGATGACTTTCAAAAATCTAGGGGAGGGGTCGCCCCCCCCCCTAGCCTTCTCGGGGTCGCCGGGGTGGAGGATTTTAAAACCTAGAAGAGGTCAGGTGGGTCCAATGTCCGAATCGAAAATAGTTTTAAACCAGTTAAAAGATTAATATTAGTTTTTTTATAAGATAATGCTACATTTTTTAATAAAAAGCGATATTCTGATATAAATAGGGTGTAAAAAGATGAATTTGTGTTAAAAATGCACGTTTTTGGAAAAACGTGAATTAGTATAAAAAAGTACTTAAAATTTTCCCGAGAGGGGAGGGGGGGAGTCAGATTAAAAAATATAAGAGGAGTCAAAGGTGAAAAAATCGAAAATTTTGGGGGAGGGGGCCCCCTGGATTTTTTTTTGGGGAGGAAATTTCGAGGTTAGGGGGGTGGACCCCACTTTACCCCCTTTTTGTTCATCTATGGATGTCATCTATCTAGCCATACGCAGTTCATTTCATAGCTATACGCATAGCAAAAACATCAGCCGGTGGCCGAAATTAAGGCCTGGTCAAACCTGGAACATAACTGTATCAATTGTTGGCAAAAATTTAGTCACAGTATATGTGCAACTCTTACGCCCGACTTTTCAGCCATTTTCTGCTGGTTTTTCAAGCGCAGCGATTTTTAACGCAGAATTTTTTTTACGTAGAAATGTGACTTTCTTTGCACTTAATGCTGCTTGTTTTGCGCTGCAGTTAGTTTCGCAAAGCAAAAAGAGGAGAATAGTTGATCATGTGCAACTTTTCTGGTAATTTTTGGTCAGAAATTAGAAAAATTTCTGACCAAAATTTGTGCTGTCGAACATTCTCATGTTTTTTTATTAATTGTTTCAAGAAAAACCTTAAAATCCAACTAAACTTTATAATTATAATTTTTGTATTTTCGTTTAATTATTTGCTCTGAAAAAAAGGCCAAAATTTAGTTTGGCCTTTCTCAGAAGACCCAACCAAAATATGGGGCACTTCGCATGAACAGGTGTTTATTTTGCCTGTGTTGGTTGGTTTTTTTTTAAATGAACTTTCTTTGAAGTTTTTCTATTTTATGAGGACCTTCGATTCCATTTACCATTTTCATCATACATAAACCAGTTGGCCCGAAATCAGGATTAGCCTGATTTGGGGGAAGGGACAGGTTAATAAGAAAAACATTTTCATTTTTACCATACAGTTTTATTTTCTGTGGTACACTTACCCATATCGTTTTTTGATTTCTGAAAAATAAGCTATAAACCCAAACTTTTTTTACGGCATTTTTGATTTCATTGATGTCTAATTTTTAGACCTTATGACTTAAGTTAGCTTGGGAGCAGTCAAATTTTTCCTTGTCAGTAGTCATCCGAAAACTAAACTCCACATGGTTTGGGGCTGGTAAAACAACTCAAAGTGTAAAAAGAAATGAAACTTTCTTTCTGGGAATCATTCCATAGTGGGGTGGGGGTAAAGGTGGGTGTGGATGGAACCCACTTTCTTAAAATGTTGAGGCAAGGTTAATGTTTAACCACCAGCCCCGTGCTCCCCTATGCTGGACCAACTTGATCTATTGCGGGAGGGTAACCCGAAAATTTTCACCTAACCTAAAAATCAATCCATTTTTGATTTTTGTGCCACGACGCACGCATAAACATGGCGCAGGGGGTTTACCCCAAAGATAAGAAGGGGAGGGGAGGAGGGGATTGGGTTGGGAAGGTTTTACCCTCCACCTCCAAAAAAAATCTGCTTGTCCAAACTCCCCCTCCTCCCCCTTTCTATATTTTGGGGTAACCCAAACACCCCCCCCTTCCTAAGTTTTTTTGGAAACTGGGTGGGGGGTCAGTACTAAAAACGCTACTAAATCGGTATTCCAAAAATTTTTTTTGCGGACACCCTCCAAATTTAAGGCGTCAGATATACCCCCATCAAAAGCGGAGAGGCTACCCTCCTATAGTTTACCTCCTCATGGGGATATTCAAACTGGAAGTTAACTGGAACCTTTAAAAAAATGCAACAAAAATCCCTTCAAATTTAAAATGACTAATGGTTCATACAATAGATGGACAGCCTTTCGAATTTGTGAGGGTTATACCTGAACCCCTCTAAATTGGGGATTAGTGTGCGAAAAAAAAATTTTCCGGGGTAACCCCCAAAATAGGGTAACCCATTTTTAGCGTTTTTAGTACTAAGACATTAGACCCCCAAAATTTTACCAAAAGGGTGTGGAGGGTACCCTCTAATTTTAGAAGGAGGAGAGAGGGGGGGGGGGTTGGAGCTGGAGGTTTTGGCAGTTTTTTCAGCAGATTTTTTTTTTGGTAAGGATCTCTCTTTCGGTGATCCTTTTTAATCTCTCCCCTTCTCCCTCCTGCCCAGCCCACCCATGGTTCCTTCTATGATACATCCAAACTAAAGCTTCAAATAATTCCTTTTTACAATCATTTTTAATTTCAATCATTTTTCAAAATTACTTTTAAAGAAAGGTGACCCTTTCCACGTTTACCCCTCTCCCCCTTTACCCCAATGCTTTTAGAAGAGGGTTAAACCCTCAGTCTTTGCGAGGCGTGAAAAGGAGCAAAAAACTTTTCCCAAAATTTAAAAAAATGCAAGAAAAAATGTTTTAAAAGTTGACTTTTGGTTCTCACTTGACCAAAATACATTACATCCCGAAAAATGTGCAACTCCTATATAAAAAAGTACAGAAAAGGTGGTTTTTATAATGAGCCTCTCCATTTAAATGACACTCTCCACTATAATGGCATAGTAGCCGTTTTAATTCGGCGAGTTAAAATGGAGAGGAAGCTATTATAATAGCTATTTATTGATTTAATTTCACTTCATATATACTTACAATTGTAATATTGTCCGGGCCGCACGAGTTTTCCCGTGTTGGTTTAATACTGTCCGACACGCTAAAACTCGTGCGGCCCGGACAGTATTACACTTGTATATATAAAGTGAAATTAAATGAATAAATGGCTATTATAATGGCTTCCTCTCTCCATTTTAACTCGCCGAATTAAAATGGCTACTATGCCATTATAGTGGAGAATGTCATTTAAATGGAAAAGCTCATTATAAAGGCCACCTTTTCTGTACTTTTTTATATAGGAGTTGCACATTTTTCGGTATATTATATATTTTTGTTCTGACCACCTCGAAACTTAAGTTTTTCGACAAAAAATAATTGTTGGAAATAATAAAAAATAATAAGATAATAATAAGACTGCTCAAAAAAATAATAAGAGCCTTTAAAATGATCATAAATTTGAGTTTTTTTATCCAATTTTCGTTCAGAATCAAATATCTATGCACCACCAAAAATCCAGAACCTTAGACAAATTTTTTTGAATTGGTTGCGTCAAACGAAAAAATATTGAACTTTTCCTTTTTGTGTTAAAAAATTTTCAGACATTTGAAAATTCAAAAACTTTCAATTGTGTACTTGTTGCGTTTTGAATTTTGATAGGTATATTTGAAACTATTGTTTCACATGTGTTAATTTGAATTCATGATTTTTTTTTATCATTTTCTAAAAAAATACTTCCGAGGGGTATCTTGATATTTTTTAACGTATCCGAAACAAGAAAATTTTTTGTTTACCGGATTACACCCTTCCCGGGTCCGGGTTCGGGAAAAAAGTTATCGAAACATGAGACACATTTTTTTCAAATGTCACGACATGAGAAAACATTTTCAAATACTGTAACATTTAAACTCAAAAAAAAGTTGTGGAACTTTCAGTAAATCCTTCTTTTGTTGTTGAAAAATTTCAAGACATTTGAAAATTTAAAATTTTTAATTGTGTACTTATACAACTTTGGATTTGGATATTAATACTTTATATTACTTTTGCGAAATGTATTAATTTGATTTCTGATATTTTTTTTGGTTATGCAAAATGCTTTTGAGCATAGTTGGGCGCGGGGTGTTGGGGGGTTATACCCCTCACGAAAATCCCGATTATAGCCGAAACCCTCCCCATAAAATTTGGGGGTACTACCTCTGGAGCACCTTTCTTAAAATTTGGGGTCTTCAGGACTAAAAACGCTCAAAATGGGGTATTAGAGGTATACCACAAAAAAATGGAAAAAGGGGGGGGAAAAAAAGTTAGGGGGTTGAAAATACCCTCCCCAAAATCAGGCAAAGTGCCGCCCTATGCTTACCTCAGTTTTCTGTAACCATCATGCGTAATGTTTTCAAAAGATATTTTTGGCGATATTTGTTTCAGCAAGTATCGGCGGTTCAAAGAGCAAAAAATTTGCTCACCTTTTCAGCTTCCACTTCTGTTTGATTTTTATAGAAAATCTATGATATTTACCGAAAAATGTGCAACTTTCCTCTGTCAAAAATACGTCGAAAATGCAGGCCATTATTAATGAGCCTCTCCCAGTTAAATTGACACTCTCCACTATAATGGCATGGTGTGCCATTTTAGAATTTCAGTAAATTATAAAATAGAAAGGAAGCTATTATAATAGCCATTTTTTGATTTAATTTTACTTCATTTTTACTCACAAGTGTAATACTGCAGCAGCACCAGTTTTCGTATTGAACAGTATTCGTTGAAGGCGGCAAAATTAGTGCGGCCCGGACAGTATTACACGTGTGAGGAAAAGATGGAGGGAAATTGGATAAAGAATGGCTAGGTATGAGCTAATAGCTTCCTCTCATTTTTAACTCGCCGAATTAAAAAATAACTACTATGCCATTATTAATAAAAATTGTCATTTAAATCATCGGAGATTCTTGTGTGTTGTATAATGGCCTACTTTTTTGGCAGCTTTTTTATATAGGAGTTGCACATTTTTCGCTATATTTTATATTTTGATTTTTTTACCTTCAAAATAAAAAAAACCAACTTTAAATTTTTTTGTGTTTTTTATACTCACAAATAAATTTTTTAGTGCCGGTAAACGGTTTATTTGCTTATATTGATGCAAGCTGTGTTTTATGTTCAAAAATCGAAAGCTTTGATAAACTAAGAATTTAAAAATGGGGGTTGATTAAAACTTTAAATCATTTTTTAAATAAAAAAAAAACTAAAAAACCAGTCAACTTTTATAAATCGTCTTTTTATATTTTTGGTAAGAGTAGGTTTATGACTTTTGGTGTTATCTGTCTCTTTAAGTAATATTACAATTGGGAAAATAGTCATGAATAGAGTTATGATAATCTCAGCTTTTTTATTTTTTCCATATCATAATGAAATGAGACCCCAGGGCCGCCCACTGAAAATTGAAAAAATATATGTGGGCGTTTTGTCATTTTTGGCACCTCTTTTTTAAAATTTTTTCTGAACAGTTTTCAATTTGTCAAATTTTTGATTATATATATATTTGATAAAATTTTTTACTGGAAACCAAAATAAAGTAAAAATATTTACACAAACAGGGCCGTAGCCAGGATTTGAATTGAGGGGGGATTTTTTGGAAGGTGGTTTATAGGGGCCCACAAGGGGGGTCTGGGGGGCGGGAGCCCCCAGAAATAGGCGGTCTGGGGGCGGGAGCCCCAGCGAGTAAGAGGGCAGAGCCCCTTGTCAGATTGTACGGGGGGCAGAATGCCCCGGCGAGGTAGAAAATTTTTTAATTTTAAGCTTTTAAAAGGCATCAGGAAACCTAAATTTTCATATTTGAATCTTTATTTATTTTCAGTTGTTTTTTTAAATAAATACAACGAAATAAAATAGTTTTAGGTATTTTATTACTATTTTAATAAAAAAGAACAAACGTTTTCTTTTTATACCAAAAAAGTGGTTAAATCGTGACTTCCCCGCTCTTTGATACTGCCGCTTTTATGCAAATATTTTCACACAAAACAAAAATACAATATTTTCGGTTTATTCACTGCATTAATGTTTTGATTTATAAATAATTCCTTTTTTATAAATAAGAGGTTTTATGAACCTAAATCACTTTAAATAATGCATTTTAGATAGCTTTAAAATACGTTACAGAGTGATTCAAAAAAAGAAATTTTTTTTTTCTAAATTTTTTAAAAAAACCAAAGGGGGGACCCTTACAGAATTTTTTGCCTTCCCAGAATTTGAGGGGGTGATCCAATCCCCCTGGCTACGGACTCACAACAAAAACATTATTATATACAAAGTGCTTGTCACGTCAGTGCCTTGTTATAAATTAAAATACTTAACAAAACTGAAGGGAATGGCCCAATACCCAATGGCGGTGGTATTGCATAAAATACCGAATATTTTTCAAAGGAGATAGGAGAAGATGTTTTCGCGAGGTTTTTCTGGCTCTGTGAATGAAACGCTTGTTTGGAATACTGAAGTTCCAGATTTAAAAACTTGATTGAGATAAAGTACTTTTTTTAGTGTATTCAGCAGAAAATGAAAATTTATGTTGATGGGTTCATATTGTTCTTGTTATACTGTTTCGTATTCAATCAGTTCACTATCTTTGTGCTATTATAACATATTAATTTACATTGGTGCGGTCGAAATAATTATGGTATTTTTGTAACTTAATTTGAGCGGTGTATAGTTGAATATTATTATGTCATCGTCATGTATAATCAGAATTCGTTAAGAACTTTCAATTCCACCCTCAGCTTCTGGCTTTTATTCCTAAATGTCCACAGGATAAAAGTTAAAATTTTAATTTTAAGTGTTTTAAAAAAAATAATTTTTTTTTCATTTTTTTTGAGCATTCTAATTTTAGAGATGAAGCATAAACTTTAATAAACGCTTTCAGTACTTCTAATATTGAAAATGGGGTTTTGAAATTTTCTTGTTTGGACACCATGGCTAAGTATAAACCAACCATCTAAAATGTATAATACTAGCGTAAAATATAACCAACCAATAGTTTATTTTGTTCATGCGCTCGAAATAAATCTTGGAAAAAAAAACAACAAAAAGTTCTTTGAAAATATTATAATATTTTTTGATAAAACTCCAAATTAGTTTGTCAAAGTTTTCTCTTAAATCGACCAAAATGAACAATATTAAAAATTAATAAAAATATTGCGACTAAAAAAAACTGAGTTACACAGCGTTTCTTGAACTTTCATTTCTTAAAATTTATATCCGAAAGGAAGTCGCGAATAAAACAAAAAAACGTTAGGTATACTGATGAAACATTAGACATAATTTGTTGGTTTAATAACTTGACCGCACTTTTACTCCAAAAAATACAAATGTTTAATGAAAAAATTCAACCAAGTCTACTTTTATGAACAGTGAAGCAACAAACAAGATGGCGGCTATTTTTTAAAAATTTTATTGTTTCTTTTATTTTTGTTTGCATTTTGTGTAACTTTTTTATGTAGTGAGAATCAGTTTCGATCATTTATTTTTTTATTTCCATCAAATTATCAAAATTAAATTGTGACTTAATTCCGCACATTAAAAAACAACTTATCTGTTCAGAAAAAAAAACCGTTTCTATTGAATATGAAATTTTATTTCCCCTATCTTTATCATATCAAAAATATCACTCTATATTGTATTTTCTTTGTTTTAAAATTTAATGTTTAGATCACTGTAATAACTGAGCATGGTTGACCGGTCAGATCGAAAGGTCGATGAGGCGATTTTGCAGTCGACCGTTTGCACCGGTGTTGAAGGTGTTGATCAGATAGTGAGCATTGTGAAAAATGCAACCCCAGAAGTGAATCGTCTGGCACGCGAAGAGTGCGATATTATCTTTGAATGCAAGTAGGTGGTAAATTTGGTTAAAATATATGCAGTCTGTATTAATGGGTGGGAAGTCATTGAATGCTGTTAGTACTAAAAAACTGGTATGGTGCGAAAAATGGTATGGTTGGGGTTTATTGACTGAAATTCGGCCAGTTTTAATTTTGTTTTTAATTTCGCTTTAATTTGAGCTGTTATTTTTGCTATGCGCAAAGTTATTAAACGAACTGAGTATAATTAGATAGATTGTAATGTCATATATATATATATATATATATATATAATATTAAAAAAAAAAACAAAAAAAAAAACAGACGTGTGCACGGCCCCCCCCCCCGGGGTTAAAACGGGGGGGGGCAATTCCAAAATGGGGGGGGAACGGGGGGGCAACGTTTTTGAAACGGGGGGGGGGGCAAGCAGGGGAGAAGAGAAAAGTAGAAAAAAAAAGAAGGAAAAAAAGGACAAAAGGGACAAAAAAGCGAAAATAAGGGTAAAAATAGGTATAAATGGCTTAAAATACATTGAAATAGGCTAAAAATTGCAAAAATTCGCGATGATGGCGTCATCATAGATTAAAAATGACGTCATAATTTTAGGGTACTTTTTCATTTTTTGGCGGGGGGGTTGGCAATAAAACGGGGAGGAGGCAAATTCTCCAGTAAAACGGGGGGGGGGGGGCATTTCCAGACCGTGCACAGGTCTGTATATAATAGATATATATATATATATCGTCGTTACTACGGCAAAATGAGCCACTGCCGTTATAAAATAAACGTCACTGTGACTCATTCCGTAGTTAATAGGGTCCTGTTTTAAATTTAAAATGAGTCACAGGCACACATGTTTTTTACGAACTGTGGCTCATTTTGCCGTAGTAACGACGATATATAATAGATATATTCATTTCCTTATAACTTGTTTTTTGTGGCATAGCAAGAATGGCATCCGATGGCCGAAATTAAGGCTAGCCGACATTAAGTCAGTTACCCTATATGTTAAAATGGTTTTCATCGTTAATAAAAATCCATTTAATATTTGGAAAAATTCAAATTTGGTTTTAAATGTGTGGGAGATAAAGTATGCGATAGTTGGTTTGATATCAAGTCTCACCAATACAAACTAAAAAGAATAATTTGGTCATTATCTTAGTTTTTTTATACAAAGCAATATGAGTTTTGTGTCTGGTTTTATTTTTTAAATGCTGCGTTGAAATATAATTAGTGAAACTATTATAAAGAATTACATAAATTTATTGTTTTAATATATTGTAATTAAGTAATTTGTGTGTGATATTCAACCAGAAAATTAGTTATGTAGGTTATAAATTCCACCAGAATTTTTTTTGCAAATTTTCGGTCTTGGTTACATATGCGAGAAAAAAAAACTAAGTGAGTGTATCTAGCTAATCAATAATTGATTTACCTAAATTTTTCACTCAACTCTGATGTCAAAAGTGTTTCTCAAAGGAGAGATTTTACTCATGTCTTATAATATTATACTTTTTCGCGAAAATGCAAATGTTCTTCATAAAAATTTAATGTTTTTTGTTATTCAAACAGTACAAAAAATGTTAGTTAATCCCAAATACACTTTCGTTGCTTTTCAGACGAAAAGGGTTAAATTTTAATGCTAGTGGATATATAAAAAATAAATACAATCAGTTTGAATTGTATTATATTTAGATTCTGCCGGAATTTATTTCGCAGCATCGTCAACTTCTTGTCGCACAAGCGGGCCTACTGCCGCAGCTCCTACCGACAGTGGGCCGAGAGCGCGGGGCAGCGGGCGGCGGTCGATCCCGCCGCGATCGGAAATAACCCTTTGGAACAACCCCAACGCAGTCCGGTCGGAGAGGAAGGGGACGGCGGAAAAAGT
>JASAMX010007850.1:0-12971 GCA_030248175.1 Microlaimidae sp. YZB2_3 | reverse complement strand
TTGCTGTCACCAGATTTCATCTGGCTGACTCACTTTTGATCGGATCCGGCCAGATCTGAAAATCCCCATCCGGTCAGGTCCTAGACTTACATAAACCTAAAACTCTGCTAGAGCAAGAATATATAACACAAGAGAACAGTGGCGTAGCTAGGGGGGGCGGCCGCTCCCTCCCCCCAAAATCCGGCAAAACCGGATTTTTTCACTTGAATTTTGGGAGAAAAATTTTTTTTTCTTTAAATATAAATTCAGAAACATTCCTGATACGTTCAAAAAAGATAAAAATACCCAAAAAACTAAAAAATTTTCCCAGTGTTACATTGATGATTTTATATTAGTTTTTTTTTAAATTTTACCCAGAGTTACCCAGAATAAATCAAATTTTGAATTCTAGAAAGGGGGTCCGGACTCCGAACCCACCTAGGTTTTTAGGGGAGTCAACCCGTGGTGCAAAATTTTGAAATCTAGAGGGGGTCAGGTGCATAGGTGGGCAGCCTCTTGGATTTTTTTGGGGGGTAGAAGGGGGTGGGGGGGTTAAATTTTAGGGGGGTGTCCGGCAAGACTCAAATTTTGAGGGGGGTGTACAGTGTACCCAATATTTCCGTATTTAAAACGCGTAAAAAAGTAAAACAAACTTATAAATGCTTTAAAACTGTAAAATTAAAATAAGACCTTGTTGCAACTTATAAGTCAAGTATCAGAAACTTTTTAATCCATAATCCTATATTTAATTAAAGATTATATACATACTTGGGCACAGCCAGGGGGGTCGAGACCCACCTTTTGGGTCGGCAAAGGGAAAAATTTGGGATTAGACTCCCCCTCCCTTTTGGGTCACCAAGGATAAAAATTTGGGGTCTAGAACGGCCATTTTTTAAAAATTTTCTTGCGCTTCGCTCAGCTTAGCACTCGATTAATTATATAATAGTCTTCACTTCCAAATTTGTTGTTTTGTAATCTTAATATTGCCACGCTTGACCCACCCCATTCTTAATGTTATAATTGGTCTCTACTTCCAAATTTGTGTTACTTTGTTTTTAATCTTAATACGACCACGCTGGACCCCCCTTTAGATTGTTATTTAGTGGTATTTGGTATAGGTATTAAAAATTTAAAGTTTAGGGGAAGTAATTTTAAAAACATTTCCTTGCGCTTTGCATTGCTCAGCTGTAATTCAATGTACTCATTTTTAGTTGTAATGTTTTGGAAATCGAAAATTTTAAGGTATGAAATCAAATTGTTTGTAAAAAATTTTTTCTTAGTTTTATAGACGTATTTTTAATTGAATAATCGAAAATTAATAAAGTATGTGACATAAACAAAGCAATAAACACTCCGCGCGAAGCGCGGCAAATTTTTTTTAGCCCTTTTATAAGCAACGTTTAGGATTTGAATCCCCCTGGACCTCCCTTTTGGAAATTTGGTTCAGGGTTGGATGGATCCCCTTTTCCGAAACTCTGGCTATGCCCATGACCCTCCCCGTCCCCTTTTCCTGGTGAAGCATGAAATTTTGTATAGATTTCCTTTTTTACTTGTCGAATATTGTGTTATAAAAATTAAATACAAATTATAATAGATTCTAAAACCATGAATTAATCAATATAAAAATGTTTCTTGCTTCACGGGAAGGTCAAATTTATGTACAGTCAAACTATCATTATCAATAATTATTTTTTTGTTTTTATAACTTTAACTATACATACTCATGTGCAAAATTGAACGATATTGGGCTATGGATAGTTTCGCTATATACAATTTTCTCGTCAGATTTTTTTAAAAAGATCAGACAAAAAACTAGGTAAAAATTAGGTAAAAACCTAAAATAAAATGTTCACGCACTTTTGCTTAAAAATGGACCCCTGGTAATTGACCATTAGACGATTTTTAAGCAGTTTTTAATAAATATTTTTAAAAAATTTGGCTCAGACTTAGACTTAGACCCCCTAGGCATCGCTTCGCTTTGCGGGCTCAGGCGGTGGTGCTTTGCGCCGCTTGTGCGACACATTTCTCTCCCCCCCAGACCGCCCGTCCAAAAATGAAATTCTGGCTACGCCACCGCCTGACATGAAGCTTGCTTGTCCCTTGACCCCGATGGGGTCCTTTCGCCCCCTACACCCCTTTCCAGGGCCTTTTATTTAACTATGGGATATCCCGCAAAACCCCATGTTAAGCGTTTTTTTTTGTACACTGGGATTCCTTAAAATCTATGAGACGTAAGTGCTTGGGGAATAGGTTAGGTGTTTTTTTTTTGGGGGGGGGGGGAACAGAAGGGTCCACCCCCCTAGAGCCAAAATGTTGGACCCCCTCCTGAACAAAATCTAGGGGCCCCCTTCCCCCCAAAAAAAGCTCGAGAGCGGTTCGGCCTGACTCGCCCCCCAGCGAGGCTGACCAATTTACAAGTATAATTTTTTTATGTACTGTCAAAAACACGGTTTTTTAGTAAAAAACAGTGTTACACACTTTTTAGGCCTAAATAGGCTGTTTTAACCCCCAACCCCCCTGCCTACATATGGGTAGGCAGCCTCTCAGATTTTGGGGGGTATACCCGACCCCCAGGGCCGTAGCCAGGATTTGAATTGAGGGGGGGATTTTTTGGAAGGTGGTTTATAGGGGCCCACAAGGGGGGTCTGGGGAGCGGGAGCCCCCAGCGGGGTCAAGAGGCAGAGCCCCTTGTCAAGGGGGTCCGGGGGGCAGAATGCCCCCCGGGATGGAAAATTTTTTAATTTTAAGCTTTTAAAAGGCATCAGGAAACCTAAATTTAAGTACTGAATCTTGATTTATTTTCAGTTGTTTTTTTAAATAAATACAACAAAATAAAATAGTTTTAGGTATTTTATTACTATTTTAATAAAAAAGAACAAACGTTTTCTAAAAATAAAAAATCTTTATTTAATTTAAGTTTTTATAGTAAATGCTTCAGTTATTAATATCCAAAATTGTTCAAATTGTCGCTGGGGTTTCAACAGTTGTTAAGTAAGTTTTTTCTTTCATTTTCATTGAGGTTCCTGCCAGCGAAATTGGATATGTCCATTAAGTGCCTTTGTGGCTCTGTCATTTTAACAGTAATAATTGAAGAAGACGGTTTTAAAGTGAGTAACCAAAGCATTTATAATAAAAAATCCTAAGAAAACCGCTTTTTTATACCAAAAAAGTGGTTGAATCGTGACTTCCCGCTCTTTGATACTGCCGCTTTTATGCAAATATTTTCACACAAAACAAAAATACAATATTTTTAAACTCACTGCACTAATGTTTTGAATTATAAATAATTCCTTTTTTATAAATAAGAGCTTTTATGAACATAAATCACTTTAAATAATGCATTTTAGATAGCTTTAATACATTACAGAGTGATTTGGAAAAAAAATTTTTTTTCTAAATTTTTAAAAAAACCAAAGGGGGGAGGGACCCTTACGAAATTTTTTGCCTTCCCAGAATTTGAGGGGGGGATTAATCCCCCCAATCCCCCCTGGCTACGGACTTGATATATATATATAAAGATTATATACATAATACATATATATAAATATAAAAATTATATACGTAATAAATGTAATAAAGTAGATTAGATTAGTAATTAGTGCGTAAAGTTTATTAAATGAAATCAAATAAAAAAAGAACATTTTAAATGTCATTTTTCTGATTTTATGACATATAAGCCGTAACAATTCCATTTTTTTAAAGTATAAGATCAGATGGTTAAAAAATTTTTCTCCCAGAGGCGAATTTGGGGGGTTGTCCCCGGGTACCCCAAATTTAGGGGGGGGGTGTCAGCAAAATCCGAAATTTTGGGTGGTATACCTCCCCCCAACACCCCCCCTGCCCACCTTTGGTCAGGTGGGGTCCCGTGTTTAAAGCAAAATAGTTTTTAAACCATAATAACTTTAATAGATGTTCTTTTATTAGGATAATACATTTTATTGAATAAAAAGCGATATTCTGGTATAAAAAGGGTCTAAAAACACGAATTTGTGTTAAAAATTCACGTTTTTTTGGAGAAAATTTAGTATAAAAAAGTACTTAAAATTTTCTCGAAGGGGAGGGGGTTAAATTCCAGAGGGGTTTCAGGGGTAAAAAATTCGAAAATCTGGAGGAGAGCCCCCCTGGATTTTTTCTGGGTGGGGCCAAAGTTTTGAGGCTAGGGGGTGGACCCCACCCTACCCCATACATGGGCACGGGGGGGGGGGGGGTGGGGGGGGGGTTAACCCCCCCCCCCCAACTCTGAGAAGTGGGGTTTAACCCCCCCCCCACTCAGAAGTGGGGGGGGGGGAAATTAACCCCCCCCAATTTTGGAAAAATGAAGAAAAAAAATGTCTTTAAAATGACTTCTAACGGCCTCCAAACTTAAGTTTTGAGGTCCAAATGAATGTTTTAAGCAATAAAAAGCTCAAAAATGCAATAAAAATGGCTTTTTCACCTTAAATTAGCGTTTTTTACCTATTTTTCCTTCAAAATCGAAAAACGATATGGGTAAAATGCACTCCAGAAAAAAAACGATATGGGTATTTTGCGTTTCTCGGATTTTAACCCCCCCCCCCCTAATTTGGGGTTTAACCCCCCCCACTCCTGACCAACTTGCCCATGTATGCCCTACCCCCTCCCTTTTTGTTCATCTATATGTATATATAGCTGATCCACTGTGGTTTGGAAACAACACGTTTTTAGTACACTTTTGTGTTTATTCCAAAGACTTTGGTCCCCAAGTTAACGACTGTAGTAATTCAATACTTCTTTAAATGCCTTTGTTAAATCTAATTTTATCCAATACATGGTGATTTATCGTGATAAAATACCAAAAACGTATTTATAAATCTTTAGGCAGGGATTATAGCAGGGATTCCGCCGAATATATTCCGAGAAATGTTAATATAAGCTATAAATATTTTAAATTTCACCCTGATCAACAGAATCTATTGGGTGACGTATGACACACTTGAGCAAGAAATTTCTTTGACAAAAAGGAACAAAGTGAGTCGATCTTTTACGGATCAAAACTAAGTGGGTTGGGTGGGTTTACAGCACACGGTTCACGGAAACATAGTCAATAAATGACTCTAAACAGGGAAGTAACCAGAGGCAGAAAAGGGCTAAAAACAGTGCGCAAGAAAAGGACAAAAGTTAGGACGATGTTATGTGGTTTGGGCGGCTGCCCTGCCCCCCTTTCCGAAAAGGTTTCCCGGTGGTAAAATTTTGCCGTTTTCAGAGGCTAAAATTTCAGTTTTTTCTCGCGTCTTGCTTGGTGATCGCGCGACGCTCAAAATAAAATACTTTGGTACCACCATTGATTGGTCTCAAAAATTGCCAAAAATTTACCCGCTTTACATAGCTTAGCGGTTAAGTTTTTTAATAGAAATATTTCTCACTTTTAGTTTTGCCTAATGTTATATAGATTGTTGTTGTAAACTGTATTACACAATAGGTACTGAACAGCAAAGCAAATAATTATTCTTTTTTGTTAATTTCACCTTTTCCCAAAAATTTTCAGACGTCTGTAGCAACGGTGTACGTAATTTTTTCTATATGGTAATTGGTAACTCCAAAAAACTCAGGGAGGTTGCTCACGTGGTTTGGTTTCTAGCGTAGGCGTAGCCAGTTGGTTTGAAGGGTCCCTAGATCACTTTTTTTGGATCGGCAGCATTGTTGTAAATTTTGGGGACTTAAACAAATGCGATGTATTAAAAAAAATTCGCTTCGCTTAATTGAATTAAAATTTGTTGAAAAAGTTTTTTGTGGCAAGGTAAAATTTAAGGTTCCAAAATGTTTTTTGATATTTTTTTGTATTTCGCGGTACACTTAATTTTTGTTTAAGCTGTAAAAGTTAAAAAATTTATAAACAAAGTTATAAACTTATGAAGTCGAAATTATAAAATTTTGACTTTTGTTCTTTATTTATTTCTGTCGTCTAAATAGATAGCTAATATTTTATTATTTTTAAGATTTATTTGCCAAATAAATAATAATAAACGTACTACAAAAAAAACACAGATAAAGTTTATAAAAAGATAATAAAACGTTAACATAACAAATATAATAAAAATGTTATAATTTAAATTAATAATCCTTAATAAAACAATATTTTTGCATTTAAATTACATTTACAGTTATTTAAGCTTTACATACCTAGTTAATTATTCAACCACAACAATACAACTACCTACTAGCAAGACACGTAAGGCCACACAGATGCTAACCACACACACACATATACGCAGGCACGCACGCACGCAGCACACACACACACACACACACACACACACACACACACACACACACACACACGCGCGCGCGCGCGCGTGCATACTCACGCACGCTCGCACGCTCGCACGCACGCACACTCACACAGACGCACAGACGCACGCACACACACAGACGCACGCACGCACACACAAACGCACGCACGCACCCACGCACACACACACACACACACACACACACACACACACACACACACGCGATAAACACAGAATATGCATGCACGCATGCATGCACGCATGCATGCACCCACGCACACACACATACACACACACACATACACACACACACACACACACACACACACACACACACACACACACACACACACACACACACACACACACACACACAAGTGCCAAATACTTGGATACACAAACATGCCACACAGATAGCTGGTGTACATAGATGCCCGACCTACCCAAGCTAGCAAACAAACAAGCAAATCTTGTAAACAAACATTTATCATAGTTTGTGTGTTAAATTTACAAAAAAGACTACACTTTGAAAAATGTTTGGAGTTGGTATGGCATGGTAGCGAGGTGGAACGAGCGTCATACATACACCTAACACACTACACACCTAAAATTTTGGAGGTGTCAGTACTAAAAACGCTTTAAAATTTTAAAACGACATGGATAAATTTAACTCTAGAGAAAAATATGGTAAAAAATGCGTTTAATAGAAATCTGAATTAGAAATTTTGTTCTCAAAAGCCACTTTCGCGGATTTAAAAAATGACATCCAAGCACCTTCCTAATTTTTTTCCAATACACGTCATTTTTGTAAAACCTATGTATATATTTGATTATACAGCATAATTTCCGATTAGTTAAAACTGAAATAGTTTCAATTAAAATATTTTTAAGCTACGGTATAATAGTGTTTAGCAAAACGCAAATTATTTTAATTTTAATTTATTTAATTTTATTTATTTAATTTTAATTTATTTAATTTTATTTATTTAATTTTAATTTTAAAGTCCAAAACCGTGTAAAGCTTTGGCAAAATCCTATTTTGTGGGTTAGCGTATATTGCAAAAAATACAATAATCCGTTCGGTTCTGGAATATTTAAATATTTAAAAAAAAATATTCAAATATTTTTTAAAACAGTGCTGTATTCTATTTTAGTGGAATCATAGCCTTAAAATTGATCCTAATCTAATAGGTCGCAGAAGGCGTTGGCGCAGAATTTTCCTTTTTTCACTCAACAATCGTTTTTGTCTTCTTACGTGTTCAGCAATTGCTTGGTCTCTGGTGACATTTGGCCATCGTTCTCGGATCCAGTGTAGCGTCTATAAACATGAAAAAAACGTTATATATATATATATATATATAATATAAGTAGCGTATTTATGGGGGGGGGTCGACCGTCCTCCCCTTTTTGGTCGTTTCCATACTTATGGGGGGCCGTCCGCCCCCCTATAGAACTTTTTTGGGGGGGACAGAGGGGTCCACCCCCCACCCAGAGTCAAAATTTTGGACCCTCCCTAGAAAAAATCCCGCCCCCCCTCCCCCCAAATCTCAAAGAGCGGCCCGATTTAACATCATACTCATTTAAATCTGTAACTAACAAATTGTTTAGGAATTAGGTTATAAAAACATAAGTAAAACTATGCTTATATGATTGCATAGGTGAGCACGGTCGGGGAAGCTAGGGGGGGGGGTGGTTACCCGGGGTAAATCGAATTTTGAATTCTAGGAGGGGGGTCCCAGGGGGTCCAGACCCCCCTAGCTTTTTAGGGCGGGTCAACCCGGGGTGCGAAATTTTGAAATCTAGAGGGGGGTCAGGTGGGGTCCGGTGTCCAAAGCAAAACAGTTTTAAACCATAATAACTTTAATAATTGTTTTTTATAGGATAATACTACATTTTATTGAATAAAAAGCCATATTCATGTATAAAAAGGGTGTAAAAGCATGAATATGTGATGAAAATTCACGTTTTTGGAAGAAAATTTAGTATAAAAAAGGTACCTAAAATTTTCCCGAGAGGGGAGAGGGGGTCAGATTTCAAAATCTAGAGGGGGGTCAGGGGTAAAAAATTCGGAAATTTGGGGGGAGGGGTGGGCCCCCCCCTAGATTTTCGTCTAGGGGGGGGGCCTCAAAATTTCGAGGCTAGGGGGGGTGGACCCCACCCTGCCCCTCTCCCCCCTTTCTCACCTATGTATGATTGCCTGGAGACATGGGTGTAGCCAGGATTTCGACCCTGAACAAACTTTCCGAAAGGGGGGGGGGTCAAGCGGGGTCCAAATCCTAAACGTTATAAAAGGGCTAAAAAAAATTTTCCGCGCTTCGCGCGGACTGTTTATTACCTTGTTTATGTCACATACTTAATGATTTTCCTATTATTCAATAATAATAAGTCTACAAAACCAAGAAAAAAATTTTTACAAACAATTTTATACCTTAAAATTTTCGATTTTTAAAACCCTAACACATGAAAAAAGAAAACATTTAATTACAGCTGAGCAATGTTTTTAAAATTAAAGTGCGAGAAAAATGTTTTTAAAATTACTTCTAATCTTTGAATTTTTAATCCCACTATATAACAATCAAAAGAGGGGGGTCTATCGTGGTCGTATCAGGATTACAAAACAGAGTAACACAAATTTGCCGACCCAAAAAAGGGGGGGTCTCGTCTAGACCTCCTAGACCCCCCCTGGCTACGCCCATGCCTGGAGACAATTCTTAAGCAGTTTTAAGTGCATATTTAAAAAAATTTTCGCCCCCAGGCTCCAGCGCCTGGGAGAACACATGGATGAACACGGTCAAAAAGCTAGGGGGTGTTTGCCCTGGGAAATGACATTTGAAAATCTAGGGGGGAGGGGTTCGAACCCCCCTAGCTTTCTAGGGGGGGGGTCGGCCCGGGGTGGAAGATTTTGAAACCTAGAGGGGGGTCAGGTGGGGTCCAATTTTTGAAACAAAATTTTTTAAAACCATTAAATGTTTAATAAAAGTTTTTTTATAAGATAAGACTACATTTTATTGAATAAAAATCGATATTTAGGTATAAAAAGGATGTAAAAACATGAATTTGCGTTAAAACTTCACGTTTTTGGAAAAAAATTTAGTATAAAAAAGTACTTAAAATTTTCTTGAGAGGTGAGGGGGGTTAGATTTCAAAATCTGGAGGGGGTCAGGCCGTTAGGGGTAAAAAATTCTAAAATTTGGTGGGAGGGGGCCCCTGGATTTTTTTCTAGGGGGCCCCCAAAATTTCGAGGCTAGGGGAAGTGGACCCCACCCTACCATCCCCCTTGTTAATCTATGGGGAGACATCCCCCCGACCCCCGACCGACGCTTCGCGTCGGCTTGGTGCTGCTATTCATGTAATAAACATTTTGTGTAGGAATTAGGTTATAAAAACAAATGTAAAACTGTAACAATATAAATCGCTGGAGACAATTTTTTAGCAGTTTTTAAGTTTATATTTTAAAAATTTTCGCCTCCGGCGGTTGGGGGACACCACCCGACCCCCCGACCGACGCTTCGCGTAGGCTTTGCGCCGCTACGTGGCGCAGTTACGGCGCTTCCCGCCGTAACCCCCGCCCAGACATTGGCAAACCGCTTCCCCCCTCAATATTGTCATGCACGGCATGTTTACATAAGTATATACTTCGACATGGCACAATTTTGCGCGCGCAATATTTTTGGCGATCATTATTTTTTAGTGACATCTTTAGATATTTATTTATCTTCCTACATTATCATTTTACATAACTAATAAAAATACTAAGCATTAACTTAGTATCAACAACTTTGCTGCAGACCATGGGTCGCATTCTGAAGAAACCCTTATATTTACCCCGCTAAATCCATTTCAATAAAAATAAAAAAATAAATATATATTGTAAATAAATAAACTTGCCGCATATGGGACCGAAAATGATTGCAATGAATTTTTTTTCTCGCGCCGCAAAACCACCTCGCGCAAAATAAAAAATTTAATCAATGCGCGTATTTTATTTTTTATTAAATTAATCCTACGTGAGAAAATATTTAGCCACCTCTCTAGTTGGATAAATTCTTATTCTTAAAACAAAAGAAAAAAATTTAACCCGACTGTTACCTAGGTAAAATTGATTTTTCACTCGCATCCTTAAGCACGTAAAAAAAAGTTAACCCGGGGCAACTTTTAACCCTAAGAAAGAAAGATCAGCAGAGTGTTAGCTCTGCTGATCTTTCAATCCTGCTGAAAGATCAGCAGAGTATTAGCGCGTTTTACTGCTAAAGACGCGTTTTTGTTTGTTCGTCCTAAGTTTTTTAATGTAGATTCTTTTAAAAAATTTCTATAATTATTACTTCCTTACCTCTCGTGTTATTTGTAGTATCTCTTTTGGTGTAAAGCTAACCGGAATAATGTAGTTCTGTTCTTGCTGTACGACTGCAGCAGCTACACAAGCCAAGAAAATAAATGACGAATAAGGTTTATAAAAGCACATTGATAAATTTTCGCACTACATAGGTACTCGAGTATATATTTGAAATCTTCTTACAACAAAATATAAATTGGTATGTGACAAACAACTTCTCAGCTTATCAAAAAGACTTTTCTGGAAATATTTTCACGAAATGCTGTTTTATATCGATCTCAACACGCAACTTCTGGCTTCATTTCCTCCTGTTTTTATTTACTTAGAAATTTAGAACAAGTTTATTTGTATATCGCACGTTTAATATTTGTAACGAAAATGTGACTCAAAGGAGCAATAATACCCAAGTTAGGCAAGTATTAGCAAGAATATATAACACCGGAGAATGTCCAAATGTACACTAAATGTTTCACCAAAATTTTACTGGAAATTCATGCATGATCTGATCACCCATGGTAGGAAGCCTCTAGCTACCGCTCACTTATGATTCCAAGCGGTTTAAACACACTGCTTTATTTGCGATTTTTCTCGAATGTTCAAACAAATTTCACCGATTTTATATACGTGAATAACTATTTCCCCATCTGTGGTATTAATGTAGCATGTTTACAAATATAATTTTTCAATAATTATGCTAAAGATCAAAACAAACTGTATATACATCAAGCTGTTTGACATGGCATAACCAGGAAACATTGTTGTAAATTTTAATTTAAACATACATGGTACGTTTTGGTTAATATTTATTTTGCTCACTAATTAATGCCCCTAACTAACCAATTCTGTTCTGCTTCGTTATCCTAGGTTTAGCTGGTTAACTGGTTCTTGTTCTTTCTATTTTCTTATTTAAATTTGTTGTAGTTGTGGTTATGTTAGGCTAAGGTGTTTTCTCTTTGGCACTGTCGAGGTTGTGCACCCGATAATAACACTAAGGGTTATAGGCGGTGTGGTAGAGGCATATTATCTATCTATCTATCTATCACGCTCATATCTCAATTTAAACCATAATAAGTTTGTATATAAATCACGCTCGTATTTCAATTTGAAACATAAATAAGTTAACTTATTTCAAACGTAATTGTAATAAAAACTTTCAAAATTTAGTAGTGCTCATAGACATAGGTGAGCACGGTCGGGGAAGCTAGGGGGGTGGTTACCCGGGATAAATCGAATTTTGAATTCTAGGAGGGGGGTCCCAGGGGGATCCGGACCCCCCGTAGCTTTTTAGGGGGGGTCGACCCGGGGTGCAAAATTTTGAAATCTGGAGGGGGTCAGGTGGGGTCCGGTGTCCAAAGCAAAACAGATTTAAACCAGAATAACTTTAATAATTGTTCTTTTTATAGGATAATACTACATTTTATTGAATAAAAAGCCATATTCATGTATAAAAAGGGTGTAAAAGCATGAATATGTGATGAAAATTCACGTTTTTGGAAGAAAATTTAGTATAAAAAAAGTACCTAAAATTTTCCCGAGGGGGGAGGCAGGGGTCAAATTTCAAAATCTAGAGGGGGGTCAGGGGTAAAAAATTCGAAAATTTGGGGAGAGGGGGGCCCCCTAGATTTTCATCTAGGGGGGTCCCAAAATTTCGAGGCTAGAGGGGTGGACCCATACATGGGCAAGTTGATCCGGAGTGGGGGGGTTAAACCCCAGATTAGGAGGGTTAAAATCCGAGAAACGCAAAATACCCATATCGTTTTTTTTCTGGAGTGCATTTTACCCATATCGTTTTTCGATTTTGAAGGAAAAATAGGTAAAAAATGCTAATTTTAGTTCAAAAAAGCCCTTTTTATTGCATTTTTGAGCTTTTTATTGCTTAAAACATTCATTTTGACCTCAAAACTTAAGTTTGGAGGCAGTTAGAAGTCATTTTAACGACATTTTTTTTCTTCATTTTTCCAAAATTGGGGGGTTAACTTTTTCTTCCCCCCACTTCTGAGTGGGGGGGGGGGGTTAAACCCCTTCTCAGAATTTGGGGGGTTAACCCCCCAACCCCCTTCCCCCCGTGCCCATGTATGGGTGGACCCACCCTACCCCCCCTTTCTCACCTATGCTCAGATGTTTTTTGGGGGACAGAGGGGTCCACCCCCTCTAGAGCCAAAATTTTGGACCCCCCCTCACCTAGAAAAAATCCAGAGCCCCCCTCCCTCCCCAAGCTCGAGAGCGGTCCGGCCTGACCCTCCCTAGCGAGGTTGACTCCCCTCCTCCCCCAGTCCCCCCTCTCCCGACCAATTTAGAAGTATATTTTTTTATTTACTGTCAAAAACACGTTTTTTAGTTAAAAACAGTGTTTAGATACACTTATTAGACCTAAATAGGGTGTTTTAGTGCTTAAAATTCAATATTACAGT
>JASAMX010007848.1:0-19022 GCA_030248175.1 Microlaimidae sp. YZB2_3 | reverse complement strand
TTAGACATACACCTCTAGCACTTAGGCATTCTACTCCAATTTGGAGTTCATTTTGGCGTTCGATCCGTGTGACCCCACGGATTGGAGGCCCCCGCACAGATTTCGGATTGGAGGCCCCCGCACAGATTTGGGCGTCACATAACTGGAGCCTTGTAAACGGGGCTTGGTTAAAAGCCTGATCGGTGTAGGGCTTGGTCAAACGCGAAAGCGGATTTCCGTTTGGAGCGGAGTGCCGGCTGCACAAGGGTACACAGAGGGCTCCCTTTTCGTTTTTCCCACGCGTGAGCTTAAGTATTAAAAGTCAAACCAGTCGTTTTTGCCAAAAAACTAAATATTGTTACAATTTAAAATTTACTAGCCAATTTTTTGTAATAGTTAGGTTCCCTGTCCTTACCCCCTAGTCGTGGTCAAGTGCAGAGTAACGGGGTGGCTCCTCTAGGATAGCCATAGGCAAAATTCTTAGAAACTCTGCGCTCTCAGCTTCAGAGCTTTAAAAAATGTTAAGTAGTGCTGAGAGTATTGGCTCAAGGCGGGAAGCACTGGCAATCGCAGGAGCGCCTGTGGTTCCTTGGGCCCAAGCTGGTTTCAGCCTGTCAAATTTTGGCGCGACTGGACCGGCGAGGTTGGCGCGAAATCCTCGCAGCTATTGGAGGGATTGGTCATCATCGGAATCCAACTACTCCTCTCCGGATGACACCTAGGAAGACGCAGAAATCTGGGTTCACGTTTGTTGAGGCGTGTCGGTTACCATCAACGACGGTTGGCCTATCTGAAAGAACAAGCACGTAAGAAGAGACAGGCGCACACACGGTCAATGGGCGCACCCGAACTGCATGATTTGGGCCATCCGGGAGCCACACACATGCAACCCGCAACATTAGTTCACTCACTTAATCCGTTTTTCCTAGTCGCCAATTCCCACAGACTCCCGGATCGTCAGTCCAAGCGCCAAATGGAGAAGAAGAGGAGGAGTTTCTTGAGACAAATCCTCTCCTTTCCGGGAGGTTTACCGGAATACGCAAGGGCTAACGACTGATGATTTGGATTTACTGGAGCGTCGGGAGGCTGGAATGAACCCCTTTTTGCAAGGAGAACAGCAGGAACAAACCAACACACGTCTCAAAAGGGAGGGTTGTGTTACTAACAAGCAAAATTACATCCCTGCATGTGCTCCCCAAGACATAAATGTTTCCCAGAAAGTTTCAGATTCAACAGTAGCGACAACTCTGGAGACTGTGCAAAAAGCCCTAGACGTGATGACTAAATGCGTTCAGTTGCTAACAGAGGAAAAGACCGCCAGAACAATGACGGATGCAAGTAAGCCGAGTTTGGTGGGAAAACCCCTGGTTGCAATCCCCGAGGAGGAATTCCCCCAAAACCCCTGCGCTTTGTCAAAAAGGCAATTTAAAAGTCAAAAATTCATGGTAAACACAGGGTCCCCAGACAAATTGGAGCCCAGAGACAGAATTCCCTTTGGAGCCCAGAGACAGAATTACCTTAGCTTCAAGCTGGGATAATCAGATGGTAGCCTCTGGAGCTTTGCAGGGAGTTTGGGTACCTCAGCGCAAAACCACTTTGCCAAACCCTGTTCAATTGGGTATTTTCAAGGAAGAAGACCAATCCCAGCCCTTTAGCATGTGGCTAGATAAGTTTAATCGAATGTGTCTTTATGCAGGAGTACCGAGGAGGACCGAGTTGGCATGCTTCCAGGATATTTCAAAGGAGCTGCTATGACAGCATACAATGGATTGTCACTCAAGGTCAAAAATGATTATGGACAGGTAGTAAAAGCCCTTACCCATAAATTGGAACACATGGTAGGTTCAACTACAGATTTATTATACCGTAGGAAAAAAGCCATAAAACGAATCTGTCTCAGAGTATTCCGGACAGATGGGACTCCTCGCTGACGCCGCCCATTTGGAAAGTGGAGATGGAGGTTCCGCCGATGGATGGGAGGAGGTAAAAACCAGATTATTTTGGACAGGTCTACTTCCAAAGATCAAGGCAAAGTTCAGACTCCGGAGCGACCTGCTACCTACGACGAAGCGGTGGATCTGGCCATGCGGGCAGAAGGACTCGTCAAAGAAGCTGAAATGGCTTTAGCAACCTACCCGGCTAATGACCCCCATGTTTCCGATTTGAGAGGTTGCTCCAGCCAGCCGCCCCAGGCAAATTTAACACAAAATTCAGCGGCAACAGGCCAAAACACTCATAAACAAATTTTCACTCAAACAACCCCCCCTGGCTCCTGAGTGGTGGGCTCCCCCTTCCTCATCCACCCAAGGGGCGGACAGCCGCAGTACCTCCGCGTTCCAACCCAAGCGCGATGAAGACTGGGACCGGTGGACGGTCGGAGGGACCCCTATATGCGATTTTTGTAAGAGAGTGGGGCATTTCCAATTTGAGTGTTCGGAAAAAGCAAGCCCTCAAAATAACGGTCGTCCGAGGAATCCTAGTTGGCAAGGTGGTCGCAACCAAAACGATCAGCGTGATCGTAGTAACTGTGGTTCTTTTAGTAACAACCGTGGTAACGATAGCAAAAGGTTTAACACCACCCAAAACTCGGTAATAATGTAAACTATGCTAGCGTGCAGGGCTCTCCCAGTGTGAGTGTGCCTGGTATAAATGTGCAAGCGGTGCCTTGGCAGCCGAGATTCAAATATTAGCAGTACCCAACCTGCAGAATTGGCTATGGACAGAAAACATGAGCACAGCTCATTTTCTAGAAGTGCTAGAGTTTATCACTTAAAGCACCTGGGTCTCATTTCAGCCAGATCAACAGGAAGTACCTCCCTTAAGTCTTCTTGTTTGCCTGGGACTTCTGACACATTTATGGAGGAGGAGCGCCCAAAGACCCCAGCTCACCACAGCACTTTGCATCATTCTGCAGTGGACAACCCCACGCTGATGCCATGCAGCCTTCAGCTGACGATTCCATTATCTGTCTGGGCAGGCCTAATCAGTATACGGAAGTTATCCTTCTTGCAGCCAAAAAAGACAAGCAGCCAGTCACGCCACCACCTTCCCTGAGCCCTGGATTGAGGCTGACTCCACCCCCCATGACAGTCCTGCGTCTGAAAGTCAAATGTTGCAATACCAGACTCGCCTTGGTGGAAAGGAAGACACCCCCAAAGCTGGCCTTGGTACTAGCAGCTCGTTCGTTAGAGAGAACTTTTCAGTTCTCTATCAGTCAGGTGGGAAGAGGAGTTGACATGACCCCATGCGA
Source organism: Microlaimidae sp. YZB2_3 (assembly GCA_030248175.1). Taxonomy (NCBI): domain Eukaryota; kingdom Metazoa; phylum Nematoda; class Chromadorea; order Desmodorida; family Microlaimidae; species Microlaimidae sp. YZB2_3. The sequence continues at coordinate 15,793 of JASAMX010007848.1, read as the reverse complement.
ATTGGTTGCCTATGTGATGACGCCACTCCTGTGCACACCAGCGGTCTATGGCCAATGGCCGCCCTTATCTGTTCAACACCTGCTTCCGCCTCCATTGGTTCCACTCCTGCGTCCCTGGGACCCTGGGATCCCTTGAGACTATTCCATGCGCAAAAAAATTCATGGGTTTTCAAAGGAAGACCGACCCCCAGACTTTGACCCCATCATGGAAATTGATTTTGAAAAAGCCAAACTGGATCCTCCACAAAAGGAACAATTGGCAGAATTGCTACAGAAAAACAAGGATGCGTTCTTGTCAGGACCTTTTGACACAGGTAGGACATCACTCCTCAGGCATGAAATTGACATAGAAAATAACCGACCCTACCGTCAGAAACCATACCGGGTCGCTGAGAGCCAGAAACAAGTCATTAGGGATGAAATCGACACAATGATCAAAAAAGGAGTTATTGGCGAGTTAAAAAGTCCTTTCGCATCCCCCATCATTATCGTCAAGAAGAAAGACGGCACCAACCGTTTTTGCATCGATTACCGTGGGCTAAATAAATTGACAAAAAAGGTTTCTTTTCCGCTACCCCGCATTGACGAGGTCCTGGAAGCTCTCAATTGAGCCGTGTATTTTTTGACTTTTGACTTACTTTCCGGCTATTGGCAAGTTGACCTAGAAGAAAAGGACAAGAAAAAGACAGCGTTTTGCCTCTGCAACGCCTCCTTGAATTTCAACGGTTAATATAGGCCTTTTGCCCTCAGAAATTCCTGGGAGAGCATCGCTCCAATCCCTGTATCCGACGCGTCCGTCGACAGCAGGAAGGGTCGCTTAAAATCCAGGAAAGCTAACACGTCCGTGGAGCACCACCTCTCCTTGAGGGTGTCAAATACCATTTGACACTCGGGGCTCCAACAAAATCGAGTTCATTTGCCCAACAACTTATACTAAGGACAGGCTATTTTGGCAAAATTTCTGACAAACCTGCAACAGAAATTTGCTAAGCCATGAAAAGAACGGACCTGCTTCTGAGTTTTTGGCATGGGGAAGTTTTTGACACATGAAATTTTGTTGAGGTTTGGTCGGGCCCCTTCTTGACTCACAATGTGGCCTAAAAATTCCATGGACTTCCAGCCAAAGTGGCACCTTTCCAGTTTCAGGTTCAACGAGGCTTGTCTTAATCTGTCAAAAACCATTTCCAAATCCGTCAAATGTTGGGGAAAAGTCCTGGAGAAGATGATAATGTTGTCCATATACATGAGACAGAGACTACTCGCTTTCTAGCTGTTTCAAGTTGATTGTTTTAATGATTTTAATCAAATTATTTAATTTTAGCCAAAAATTATAAAATTAACGTCAAGTAAACTTTTTCAATGTAATTATTTTCGTGATTTTGCACTACTTTTTATAATTTTTCAAGATTTATCAAAAACATAATATAACCCAAAAAAAATTTTTGATTATTTTGATTATACACTAGGTTTCTGAATAAAATTATGGAAGAAAAAAATGCAACATTTTAAACGTTCGCGACTTTCTGTGCATATACCACTGATTTCTTCGCAGTCAATAATTGTTTTTTCGTGTAGCGCATTTACTTGCAAAAGTGGAAGCGAAATTGCAATATGCACTGCAAAACGCTAACACTGTTAAAAATTGGTGCATCTCAAAATAGCAGAAAATGGCGGGTTTTCAGTATTAAACTCGCACAAGAGTGCTAGTTTCAAGCAAAATATTTTATTTAAAAATTAGTATTATTCTTATTTAGCATTATGCGAAAACTTTTTTTCAAATTAAATATAAACAGTTCATTATTAACTTTTTGTTTTAAAAATTCACGTTTGGTGTCTTTTGGCTGGATACAAAATGGGTTCAAAAAAACTGGACTGACTCCGCAGGTTTTTTTTAAATTTTATGAATACTATTGTGTAGATTTACAATAAACTTAAAAATTCTAAAATAAAGACTAGACATCAGCTTGAATTTTTTTAACGTAACAAAATTTAAAAACAATTTCCAATATTCAACTAAAAATAAACGCAAGAATATATAATCCAAGCAAATAGGGTAGTGCATTTAATTTTGGCACTTTTCCAAATCGGACATTTTTGATTTTGGACTATATCTTTGGTAATCCTGGACGGAATACGACGATTGATAGCTCAAATGAGACCTAATTATATGTAGATGACTGTCGTGAGCTTTTTATTTGTTATGTTATGATATTTTCATGTGAAATTGTGTGATTTAAAAAAAATAAAATTGATACTCGTTTTTAGAACATGGGCATTTCATGATTACGCAATAAACTGGTTTAAAAATTAAACTGTCCTGGTAAAATTTAGTCTATTTTCCGAGTTTTTAGTCCCCGTGGTTCTACGCTGCGTCTGTGGTGATCAATCGTTATAAATGGTCAGGTGCTAAATTGTAATTGTAAATAGTTAAAAGACAACGTTGAAATGTGTAGGGGTCATAGCACTGCACTTAAACTCGATTAAGAGGGTCTTTTTAAAAAGTGCCGAAATTAAATGCACTTTTTCCCCAAATTTTGCTCATTTTGATACCATTTGGCATTTTAGCTGTAATTTTTTGCCAGTTACACGTTGAACAACAAGTAGAGGCTTAAATTAAAGAAAACTTTCTGTAGATTATGATAGGCTTTTAAATTTTTTAAATTGATGATTTTTTGACTGAGAAACAATCAATTGTTTGTAAAGTGCCGAAATTAAATGCACACATTTAATTTTGGCAATTTTCCATTTTTTTTAAAAACTGATTTTAAGTAAAAAAACTACTTTCGAACAGTGAAACTTTTGTGACGCAACGCCGTATCGTGAAAGCTTCAAAATGAGCTATCAAACATGAAATTCGGGCCATACAGTGAAAAGTTACATTGGAATAACAAAAAAGTGTCCAGTTGTACAATAAACCGTTCTAATCAACTCACACATGATCGAATTTAAATAATCGAATTTAATCATCATTTTCTGCTAATTTTTTGCACAAAGCTATTTAGTAAAATAGTCTTAGAAAAAACGAGTTTTTTGGTGTACGAAATATCGCTGTGCGAGAAAAGTTTTATTGAGTGCACAGAAAATAGCCTGCGCATAAAAAGTCGAAAGTGCAACATTTCTTGTAAAATTTAGGTAAAAAATTCCCTGTCTAGCCGAAAATTCTCTTGTTTTATATATTTTTGATATTAGCAATGATATTAAAATAACTCCAATATATGCAAAATACGTCTTGTGATTATGGAGGCAAATAAAACTTAGCTGACCTCGATGATTTTTAGTATTGAATCGACTATTTAACATTAAAATCATTTAAAACCTTCAGTAAAAACGGTTTTATTTTTAAGATTAATAACCATATTTTAACAATTATTTATCAAATTACACAATTTGGAACAAAAATACAATTTTTTAAAGCGTGAAAGTTGACTAATTTATGTATGTTTTTTGAAAAGCAGGAATTAAAAAAAATTATGCGTTCCGATTCGTTTATTTAAAATTTTATAACCGCACAATTTTAATTGATCCGTTTACGTCTCTTATACAAACTTACTAGAGGTCAGCCAGATATAATTCAACCATAGATATCTACTGTCAAACTCTTATCTTGTAAATAAAATCTACAAACGGCTTTTAATACTCAAGATATCTTTAAATTTTTAGAATAAGGTTTCGTGATTAAAATAAGGAATCTTAATAAAATAAAGATGCTTTAGAAAATCTTAATATAGCATAATAAACAATAAATATCCTAATATTAAAACAAATAAATTAGCTCTGTAGATAAAATCTTGTATAATATTTTACTGTCAAAAATGTTTAGAAGCGCTTTAAAATTTGCATTATTAGGGGGTCCTTACCCAGGTTTGCCCCGGCTCATTTGACAGCTAAATTGCCGGGGCAGGAGCCGGGGCCGGGGTAGAAAGAATTGTGTTTGCCGGGGCCGGGGCCGGGGCCGGGGTGGAAATAAAGTGCCGGGGCAAGCCGGGGCCGGGGCCGGGGCCCCGGTCGATCCCTACCTCCACCCTGCCTCCACCCTGCTTCCTACCTGCCTTCGAGGCAGTTTTAGCTGCCTCTTACCCGCCTCTTAACTTGTATATGCCTCAACAAAGGAGGCAGGGCCACCTGCCTCCTACCTTCCTCAGACAGTTTTACTAGCCTCCTACCTGCCTCCAGTCTTCTGGAGGCAGGTTCAAGAGCCGTCCTTACCGGGGTATGATTATTGAATTAAAGTTTTTACGATGGTACACAATCTTTCTATTGTATAATAAACTGGTTAAAAAAAAATATTTGGAATTATTTTTGGATGCAAAACACACAATACAGCTAGTTGAGTGCTTATCCCGGTAGGGACGGCTCTTAAATCTGCCTCCAGAAGACTAGTGCAGGTAGGAGGTAGGTAGAAATGCTTTTTAGGCTACAAGGCAATGTGGACCCAGGTAGAATACAGATAAAACTGCCTTAGGTAAGGTGGAGCCAGGTAAGAGGAAAACTGCCTTGGAGGCAGGTAGGAGGTAGGGTAGGGCGGGTAAAACTTTCTTGGAGGTAGGGTGGAGACATGTAATTTAGAATGGAAGCAGGTTAGAAGCAAGTCGAAAGCAAGTGGGAGACAGCAAAATTTATGATGAAGCCAGGTAGGAGGTCGGCAAAAACCGGTCTTCCAAATTAAGGCACCCCGTCCTTATCTGGATATAAGTAATGTTTGCCATGTTTTGCTGGAATACCTAATAACAAAATATTGTTCCTGTAAATTTATTAAATGAACTCAATTTAATGCAAGCGGTGTACATTTTGGCAATACAACTATTAGATCTTTTAGCATAAAATGATATAGTCCTCATGGCTAGTTTTGGCTTTGGTTACTTTAATAGTTATATTTTTCTTGTTTTATTTAACTATAATATGCACAATTTTAGTTATTTTCGGACAAAAAAACTGTACACATTTAATTCCTAATAAAAATTTTTTTGTATAGCTTAAGTAACTTTTTTTAAGCTTCCGCAACGATTTTAACGCAAAAGTATATCATCGCCGTTTTAATAAATTTTGAGTTTTGTTTATTTACGTTTTCAATTTAATTTACTTTAAACAGGTTAATACAAAAGATGAAATAAGAAAGAAACATAAACATAGCCATAAAGACAATTATAAAAGTAATATACTTAGTACAAATCTTTTTTTGGTATTAATTTGTATTGGTAACATTTACGGTTTTTAAAAATAAAATTCGATTTTGTTTTTCTAAACATTTTTTTAAATTTTTTTAGTTTAAACAATTTGCGCCATGATAGCTTAAACCCTGCACTTTATTTTTTTTTTAAAATAAACATTTTTTAGTAATTAGCCTGTGTCAGCCATACCGCTGCCATAATAATTTTTTGTATGTTTTGGTTTTATTTTCTATATAAGAACAATATTTGCCTGCACAGACGAAAAAAGATTAATGTGACGTTTTTATAAAAATTTGCACTTAGGGTATCTGACTAATTTCGGCTAAGCCTGAATTTCGGCCATCAATTTAGGGATAAGAAAATCGCTTATTTTTAAAACACAAAAAAACTAGCACAAAAGTAGCTGGATAAATGTTGAATAAAGTGTTTTTGCAAGTTTTTTTTATTTTTATTATTTTGCATTATTAACATTTTCATACAAAAAGTGATTTTTTTGTGATTTTCTTAATTTTTGCTTTGTGTTTAACCTGCATCAAATTTAGAACGAAGCACTATCTAACCTTAAAATATCTACTATTTAGGGCTCAAAATTGTTAATTTTCATGTTTTAATACTTTCTTCAAATCACTTTGCAATGCGTTCAAACCAACTGCGCATTTTAAGATAAGATTCCGTTAATTTCGGCCACCTTAAAATTTAGGTAAAAGAACCTGCCGTTTTTTGCTGTTTTCAAATATTATGGTACTATCATATTTATGAAAATTTTTTTGCTCGTTTCACTTTTTTTAAACCTTTTTAGCCAAAAAAATTCAACAAAAAATACAGGTTACTAAAACTTGTTTTTTAAGGTTTAGACATAATTATTTAAAGTCTTGCTAATAACTATTAAAGTTTGCAAACGGGAAAAAATAAAATTATATATGCCAAAAACAATTCCTAAGGATAAATTTGCAACCTTTAAAAATTTTATTGTTCGTTTCGGCAATAGTTATAGCCAGTTTTTCTAGGTGGCCGAAGTTAATGGCTCACGTCTTAATTTCGCCCACTATAAAAAAAACTTTAAACCTCCACTGAACTTTAAGTGTAAAGGATATTTTAAAATTTTGCACCGGAATAACAAAAATAGCTATCGTTCGATTTTTAACCTAAATTTTGGATCGATTGGAAAAACCAGAATAAACTTATTCAAAAAAATAAAAAAAGTGACCAAAATTAAGTCAACTACCCTAATGTGTGCAAATCTTTTAAAAAGATTATTTTTAGCAAAATTTATAAAATTGTCGTATATGAACGGCCATGCAATGCCCGACCAGATCTGTAATTTAATTTTTGATCCGGCCGGACCGGACCGGAACCATATGTTGATCGGATTTGTACAAAATATCTCAAACTCAAGAATATTGTAGAATAAAATGTAATAAAAAATAATAGGCTATTTTATTGAGCTAATACACTACCAGACCTATAAAAATTAATTGCAAAACAAATCAACCAAGTGTATATTTGTATGTTCCTAACCTATGTACTACATTAATAGGGTACTGGATTTTTTGCAAAAAACTTGTTTCTTGTTTATATGATTTTATATTGATCTTTATATAAAAAATAAAAATTTGAAAAAAATGCATTTAATATATAAAAAATTAAAATTAAAACCAAGTAAAATACGTAAAATGTTATTATGGATTATTTGGATCTAGTGAAATCTTTGTTTGGCTTATTTGTTCGCACTTGGCAGGCGCTGACGCGGCGATTTCGGATTATTTGTTGGCATTGGAAAACCGAAACCTTTGGAAAACCTTTGAAACGCCGCACTATTTTTGTACTACTTTTATGAATAATTAAAATGTGATGCCATAGAATGTTTTGCAAACTTTTTGTAAACTAATTTTTTTTGTCAAAACTTATTTAAAATAATAAAACATTAAAAAAATTCAGGCTGATTAACTTTAAATGTATTTTAAATTAAATAAACTTAAAATCGCTCATTTAACAGGCAGACCTCTGAAGCTCCAGAGCTCTTTTCAATTTAAATGGCCGAAGCTCTAGTGCATATTAGAAACATTATTAACATTAAGATCTGTCATTAACCCTCCATATCTTATTATAAGCATCGGGCCTTTTGGAACACCAAACTTTTTAAATTTAAGTTGGAAGCCCAGTTTACCAATATAGCTTTCACAAACATTTGCTAACAGTCTTTTAAAAGAATATTTCAAAATACCGAAAAATGGACAACTTTGGTAGTAAAGTAACAAATAATTTTCGGACTTAAAAATTTTTAAGGGATAGACAAAACCCAACTCTTGAGCCGTGATTGATTATAGAACATAATTCTTAAGGTGGATTAAAACAGAAAAAATATTTTTATTGTTGAAGAATTTTCGAGAATCTTCTAAAAATTTATCCAATTATTGTTAAACTTTAGCGAAACTTTAGCTGTTAAACTTTTCGAAATGCGAAATTCATTGCTGCCAGCGCGATTTTTTGAAATAGCAATTAAAAGATCAAAAATTTGCATAAATTAAATATGAGCTCAAGTACGAAAATATTATCCAACTCGCAGCGCTCTTGTTCAGATTATTTGTACCTACCTTGGATTATTTGGACCTAGTGACCTTGGATTATTTTTCCCTAGGCTTGGATTATTTGGACCTAGTTACTTGGATTATTTGGACCCTGGATTAATTGTTCCTGCACCCCTAAATTAGTCACTTGAGCACACTGTTGCAGCTACGTTTGGTTTACTTTTAGTCTGAGATGAACATATGTGGACCAAAGAAAATCGCATACCCTTCACAGTCGAGTCCAAAGTGGAAAAACAATACAACGTTTTTTAGTGTTTGAAAACAGCATTGGGTAAAACAACAACGCAACCAAGTTTTAGATCTTTTGTAGTCAAAATTAATGTTAATTTAAAAATTTATGCTCTCAGCAAATTTTGACAATTGCGAAATCATCACTTTTAACCCTTAAAATAAAAACGTTGTATTTTCTTGTATAAAAACATAAGTAAAAATATAATTACGAAAATCTGGCGAGTTTTTAAATCTATATTGCTGCAGGCATCAATGTTAAAAAAGATTTTTTCATTTAATTATAAAAAAATATTACTCCGGTTTGTGTCGGTGTAAGAAATAAAGGCCCTTTCACACTTACGCACAATACAAAATTCATCAAAACAAATTTCTAACGAAAAATAATGTTAAATACGGTTTTACATATATGAATATTCTATTAAATAAGAGACAAAAACTGATCTCAATAGCGTTGAAGGGGGTTTTACACATATGAATATTCTATTAAATAAGAAACAAAAACTGATCTCAATAGCGTTGCTGACAAAAAACACTGAAATTAAACAATCCTGAATATTTAACCAGAAAGCTAAAGAGAGACAATAGAACTTGAAATTACGTTTCTAATTTTGTCAAACACAAAAATATGTTTTAAATGTTTTGAATAATTAAACGTATAAAGTCGTTTGTTCAAACCTATTTATGAATTGTTTCGTGTTTTTTTGCAAAACAGTTCTCAAACCTCAAAGTATGTAATTTGCAAAAAATACAGTGATTTTCAAAGCGTGCTGCAACTCGCAAAAAACTTGAAAGCCTCGTCAAATCCTATAATGCATTTTGCATCGTGCAATGTGTGTAAACAGATCTCAACCCTTTGGGGTTTTTTCCGCTGCATATCCGCAGAAGAGATTCCACGTCACCGCTGTTCAGTGTAAAATTTGGCGACGATGTTGAATCCGACGCGGACCTTAATACTGAGCATCACTTAGCGGAACCCCTTTTGCGCATTCTTCGCTTCTTTTGAACAAAAAAAAATCCAAAAGGGCTAATAGATGGGTATCTTTATAAAGGTCAGATAGACTTCTGATAGATCGATGTCAAGGCTTCTGCATGGCCACAGGTGATTTGCTTTTGTATGGAATTGATTTTTTTATGTTGGTGAAAAAATGAACCTTGTTCTCTAGCGGCTGTTTTGGCCGTTGGCCGGTGTCGCATGATATTTTCGCTCCCTATTTATCGCCGGCCGGCGATTTCCTTATAGTGCGATGCCATGATATTTTCAACCCCCGGCGAATCTATCATAGATTTTAGCCATTATATTTTCGCCCCCGGTGATTTCCTCATAGGCTGAGCCATGATATTTTCGCCCCCCTCATTATATCCCCCCTGTAATTTTCAGTTTAATAATGAGTATTTTTTAGTTTTATGATGTTTTTTGTAACAAAGTTCTGTTTTTTTGCATTTAAATGTATTTTTATATAATTTTTCACAAAATAATTTACTTTTTGTGCGTAAACCAATATTTTACAAATACAGAAAACATACAAAAATTTCTACATCATTATTTCATGTTTTTATTCAAACAAATTTTAAAATCATTCAAAATAAAAAAACTACCAAAGACGCGCACCGGATTATAGTTTTATTATAAGGCGTAAAAATATTACAGAATGAATAAAGTTGTTATTTTCTTTTTGAAAACAATACATTTTATTTCGTGGTTTTTTAATAAATTTTGACCAATTAAAATTGTGCGGTAATGACGTTTTTTTTTTAAAAACAAATAAGAACGCAGATTTTTTTTTAATTCCACCTTTTTACAAAATATACAAAAATTAACCATATTTAACCCTTTGAAAATTTGCAGTTGGGTTTTAAATTAAGTAAATTGATAAATAATTTTTAAAATTCGGGTTTAGATCTTTATTATTAAATCAATTTCGTTAAAAATTTTAAATGGCTTTTTTGCTAAATAGTCGATTCAATACTGCGAATTTCGCGGTCAGCTAGATTTTATTTGCCTATAGTCACAAAAATTACTAAAACATAGTTCAAGATTAAACAAATTTTAAAATACTTATTTAAAAGGCGGAAGAAACTATACTTTTTTAGTAGCTGAAGCTGCGGAGCTTGATTTAAGAGGATAATACCGAACAACCTAATATATTTAGAAAGATCAAAATATAGATATGTCTTGTTGTTTTTTTGTTTTTTAAGGATTTGGTTTTAGAGCAACAAATAATTTTTGTATTTTGTAAGATTTTGCAATTCACTTGTTAAACTTTAAAATTTTGATAAAAACTTGTTACATTTTTCATCACGTAACTTATTCGTTACGTAACACATAACAGAAAACAAGTTATAATTAACGGATGTGGTAAAACTAAATTGTTTTATAATTATAATATGTAAAGTTTTATGGTTTTCAATGCATTTGAAAGGAAATGAGGGACGATTCCTTCACAGATTCCTTCACAGTCATGAAGGATTCGCCCCTTTATGAAGATTAAAGGGAGGCGAAAATATAATGATGGGAGCGAAAATATAATGGCCCTCATCTATGAAGAATTCGCCGGCCGGCGATTTTATCATGGGGGGCGAAAATATTATCCGACACCGGAATGGCTGCGACAGTCAAATCCTTAAGCCTAAGCGTAAGTCTGGGTCCAAGCCTAAATTAAAGCCTAGGTCTAGCCAGGATAGCTAGTAAAGAATATACCAAAGTTCAAAATAACCGTTGACCCTGATTCTTTCAAGATATTTAAGATGTCCCAATCTTTTCTTTACTAAGCATTTGGCTGGAATGAAATCGCCCCATTCTTGCTCTATTTTCATAAAGCAGTTTTTAAGGCTAATTAATAATTACGAAATTAAATTAATTTATAATGAACGTAGCTTCAATTTTGTAATGGCGAAAAAATCTTAACTTTATTTATGCTTACTTTAAGCTTATTTTGTAAGATTTGTCAATATTTTGAGTTCAGTGTTGGTGGACAACCAAACAGTCGCTTATTTATGGTGAGTTTTATTTTGTTGAAATCTTGTTATTACAAGGTTTCAATTCTTTTTTAAATTTAAACGACCGTTTGTAAAAACCTAAAAAAACAGGGTAACGACCTTTTATCCTAACGCTCTCGAAATGTCTTCAATACAATCATGTTGTAATTATAAACAATTCTAGGTTCTTGTTTTGAAATATCTTAGTTTAATTTTTCGTTTATTTTTTTTCCAAGTTCGCCAATTTGCTTTTTTTATTTTTATCGATAAAAGTTTCGCAAAATCATTTTTTTATGCTTTCGTATGATTATAATAAATTGATTTAGGTTAAAAAAGTAGTCACATCTCCAAAAATTTATTTTGATTGCATTACATAAATTGACGTGACGAACATGACATTTGATTCCTTTCCTTAGAAAACCAGTCACACATTACTCCTTAATAGCTGAATTAAACTTCGCACATAAATAACTTTAAGTTATATATATGTAATATAATTGTATAAAAAAGTATTTAAATAATATAAAAAAGTTTACTTCGCATGTGGTTGAGTTGTCTCAATCTCAAGGACTAAAGGCCGTAGCCCTGGTCGCCCCGAGTCAACGAGGAAGTTCAAATTTCTGTCGTCCTTGTCCCCCTAAATCATAAAACTGCACTCTGGCGAACACTTTACTGGATGGTGCGGGGTCTTTAGAGCCACAAGCAGAGAACTCTGAACCATAGGAATTTTTTGGAAACTTGGAGCCACGAACAATCGGAACTTGGAGCGAGCTCTTAAGAAAAAAACTGGTTTAAGTTCCACACTTGCTCCAAACTTCCTATTTTTGGCTCCAAGTTCCAGCTCCAAGTTCCTTCGGATATATCAATCCTAAATCTACCCGATCAAGCTGTAGAATACAAGGTCTTCGAAAATTTAGAGCGCTGTCACAAAACTTTTGTAACTTAAAACTATAAAATCGGGAAGTTGGAGCCGAAAATAGCAAATTGGTTTGGGTTTAGGCTTTCGCTTAAAAATATATTTTAGTGATATCAAACTGTCCACTTTACTTCGAAATTACCGTGTCCAATTTTCCCAATTTAGGCAACAAGTTGCCTCGGCATTAAGGTCTCTCCTGACAGTTTTCTTTAGTATTGAAAATTGCGATTTTTGCCATACGAGATCTCACAAAATTAATAAATGTTTTCATAAAAACTTAATATGTGTGTTAAAAAGGCAGAAATACCACGGTTATAAAGTACACATTCATTAAAATTTTTGGTAGTTGTTGAAATAATTGATATTAAAAATGAAATTGCAACAAAAATTTTTTAAACCCTTAAAAATATTCACTACTCAGTATTTAATTAAAAAATACTTTCAATAAAGAGGCATCGTTACCCTTTTTAAAAATTAATGGAAATATTTTTATATTTATGGTTTAATATGCGATTAATTTCTGGGGCCTGTTTCATAAAAACCTTTGTAAATTCTCATTTTACAAATCTCCGCCTACTTTTTCTAAAATCCACGATAAAGGTTTTTTGACTTGTAACCCATGGGGAGCATCTCCGAGCACTGCTCTGCGCTGATTGGTCGTAGCCACGTCATATTTTATATTTGCTCACCAATCAATATTCGCTGTGTGGTATATCCTCTATCATATAATTTACAAAAAATATCCCGAGATTTGTAAAATAAAAATTTACAAACGTCTTTATGAAATAAGCTCTGGGGTTAATTTCTTCAAAATTGCGGTGAGACTGTGGATTAAATTTAGTTTGGTGAAATTTAAACCTCAAGATAGTATATTTTTATTGAAATTTATGATTTTTAGAAGGTATAATTTTTTTTTTGTTTTTTAACGCATAAAACACTTCTTTCTTGCGTTTTATTGATTTATTCGGAGGGTTTGTTTTTATATCGCTTTTAGAGCTCTTTTAGCGTGCGCTTTTAGAGCTCCTACGCTTTTTAAATGTGCGGCAGCCGTGGCGCAGTCGGTTAGCGCGTCGTCAAATTTTTGAAAGGTCCCGAGATCGATTTCCACAGAAAACATATTTTTTCCAAATTTTTTGTTTGATTTTTTTGTGATTATTTTTATAATTTTTAAAATAGAATCAAAAAAATATTACTACTCAAACAGAATCTGTTGCCTGCTTTTCGTCAATTAGTAAAATTTTTGTGATTCGAATATTTTAAACTATCATAATACTCTATATAAATATAATAATTCAAAAGTAAATTGTGTGTAAATAAAAAAGGGTAATTTTTGCTCTTTATTACAATTGGTTTCAATTGGTTTTCTGAACGCTTTGCAATAAAAACTGTCCAGAGAGACCTTAACGACCCTGAATTATGGAATTTTTATATTATGATGATTAAACACGATTTCTTTATATAGATAAATTTTTCGCGTAAATCGACCTTTCGTTTGCGACAATGAATGCTCAATTAAACATTTTATTCAGTCCACACCATTTTTAAAAAAATTTAATTTTAAAAACCGTCATATTTATTATTGGTTTTTAAAATGATTCATATTCTACAAGAATAGCTTTCAAAATAAACACATGCAAGTTCTCGACTAAAATTAATAAAGAATTAATATATTAACAATGGTGGTAAATGTTTTAATTAAAATTCAAACAAATTTTTATTTCAAAACTATGCATTATTTGTATATTTTATTTAATATTCATCAGAAAAATTTATTGATTAGATATGAAGTTGTTTGCAACATGCATAAAAGTAGGAATTCGTCGAGCTTTTAGGATTAAGCTTTTAATGCATTGGAACATTGCCCATATAGGGTTAAACAACTAATTTTTTTGATTGTTTTAGCTTTTGAACTGTGATTTTTAAAGTCAAGCTATTATTTAAGTTTATTTACCTATTTACTTAGTGACTTTTATTAAAAATTATTTTTAAACCCGTAATTTCATTTTCAAATATTGAAAAATCTTGAAATTTCAATTTTTATTTTTATAAAATTGCCGGATTATTTAGAAGCTTATTAGTTCGATTTTTGAAAATATATCAAGTTTTAATCAAAATGCCAGTAATTCTCGAAATTAAAAAAAACATATTGAAACTTTAGCGACTTTTGATGCTTTTCAAAAAAATAAAAACAATTATACAGAAAAATTTTTTAGTTTTCTGCTTCTAAAAGTTTTTTTTTGTTGCAAACAACAATTTTACGCAAAAAAATGTCGTGAACGCAAAATCTCTAACAAGAATAAGCTAAAAAAAATCACTCAAAAGTTTACTAAGCATGGTGCATTAGATGCAGATTTTTTTACATTTTATAGGTTTTAATGAAATCAGTAAAAACTGTCGAAAATTGAGCTGATTGAAGTAACTTAAAACATATTTTAAAAACAAATAAGTTTTAGATTTCATGTATAATTTATTTTATTTTTAAATTCTTAAAATCTATTAATTATTATTCATCGTTAAAGAGTCTGAATTTCAGAACTTCTAAAAGAACATTTTTATGCGCCTATAGCTCCTAGTGCAACCATTTTAAAAACTATTTACATGTTACATGACGGTATTTTTATGGGGAACATTTAAAAAAACTATTTTATTATTTTTGAGTTTAGTCAAGTCAGCTGTGGTAAAACGTTTTGACTCCGTGTTAATAATGTACGAAATTATACCTAAACTAAAGGTTAAAATAATAAACAATTAAAACAAATTTAGGTAATAATTATTTATAAAATGTGCAATTGCTATTTAAGGTAATACGTAGTGAATAAAATTAATAACTTTGTTTTTGAAAAAAAATGCAAGATTTAATAGATTAAAGTGACAGGTCAATAAAAACCAAAAGAAGACTTTAGTTTAGAAAGGAGCAAAATATTTTTGAACATATTTTAATATCAATATCCTTTTGGTATAAAAACATTTTTTTAATATAAACATTTGTTTTTTAATCAGAAATATAGAGTAGTTTTTCAAACCCACGACATTAAAAGCCACGTAAGTGTGGACTTAAATTTTTCCTTTAGATTGAATTTTAAGGTGTAATAACAACAGCGCCTCAAAAAAAATGTTGCTGTCTCATGTAAACGTGTGAATGAACTACAGACCAGTCACATCTTTTCTGTTTAGTTCTTTAATGATAAAAAACCTTATGATAAAAAATGAAAAAAAAATATTTACAGTGATTTAGGGCTGATGGAGCCGAGAGAACTTGGAGACAAAAAAAAGGAACTTGAAGCCATAAGTGGGCAACTTGAAATCGTAAATGAACTTGAAGCGGAAAATATAGATTTTAAAACCTAAGCAAGGCCTAAATCTAAGCCTAAATAAATTTTTTTAAAGGCTTCAAGTTACCATTGTTAGCAGCTCTAAGCTCATAAAAGTTCTGAAGGCTCCCAGTTCTCTAAAAGCTCTGTATATTTACTAGTTGTAAATCATTATTGTTACAATCAACAAACTGTTAAATTCTGAAATTTGTTCTGATATGCATTTACACAACATATATATTTTATTTAGAACTACAGTACCAAACTGTGTAGTTTTTATTGTGTAGGAAGGAATAGCAATTAAAAAAATTATACTTACAGCAATATCAGACAAGCGAAAAATGTATTTTTTTGTTTTTTGACATTTTTTACCCTTAATGTTAATTTTTATTCATAAAAAACAGCCTTTTAAATTTAGAAATTAAAAAATTGACCATTTCGTGATTGTCAAAAATGAATATGATTTTTTAAATAACGCAATTCTATTTTATCCGAGTCTAAATGACCACATGCTTTCTAAATTCGCCACGCTGGATTCCCCTTTTAGATTGTTATATAGTGGTATTAAAAATTTAAAGGTTAGAAGTAATTTTAAAAACATTT